>JAWQRO010000132.1:0-53262 GCA_033557835.1 Helochares maculicollis
TATATATATATCTAAAAATATACGTTTTATTGGAATGTCATTCTTTAATAGCTTTCACAGAAGCAAAACACTCAACTTGTATTTTATCTTAATTTTCAGAACTGTGATTATGTCATTGCCCTTACTCATATGAGAACACCAAACGATATAAAATTAGCCGAACAATGCAATGATATAGACTTAATTTTGGGGGGACATGATCACGTTTACGAAGTCAAGCATGTCAATGGAAAGCAGGTTATTAAAAGTGGAACCGATTTCAGACAATTTAGCAAAATTACAGTGCAGTTTGATGGAGGGTCTCCAGAAGTGTCAGTTGAAGCTATAGACGTGACGTCGGCCTTCCCTGAGGACCCCAAACTCATGGAAAAGCTAGAGAAATACACAAGTATTATAGAAGGAAAAATGGATGAGGTTTTGGGTTGTTTTTCTGTACCATTGGATGGGCGATTTACCTCTGTTAGAACAGCTGAAACGAATCTAGGGAATTGGGTTTGCGATATTGTCTTAGCTGCAACAGGGGCTGATTTAGTTATTTTAAACTCTGGGACTTTCCGATCCGACCAGGTTCACCAAGCTGGAGATTTTACGATGAGAGATTTAGTCAACATAGTGCCTATGAGAGATCCTATGGTGGTGCTTAAAGTCTCAGGTAAGCTTCTTATTATTTGTGGTATATTATCATCATAATTTTTAGCAAAATCATGATTGATGGGCCATCAAAAATCCATTTTTAGGTCAACAAGTGTTGGAAACATTAGAGAATGGAGTTTGTATGTACCCAAAATTAGAAGGCAGGTTTCCACAAGTTGCTGGAGTGAGTTTTGCATTTGATCCTAGCAAGCCACCAGGACAAAGAGTAGACCCTTCGTTTATAAGAATTGGAGATGAATATTTAAATTTGCAACAGAGCTATAGATTAGCAACTAAAAGTTATTTGAGTACAGGCTGTGACGGATATACTATGTTAAAAGACGCCGAAATTGTTGTAAGTATGCACTTAGTAACTCGTGATATTATCTATATCTACAAAATTTATACAGGATTAGCAGTTTCTTATTATATGTTTGACCGAAATCAATTGGGTATTAATCAATAACTAATTAATAATAAATTTGTTTTTATGTTAGTCACAGACAGGCTTATCAAACATCTATTAATAACTAGACCTATGTTTCGTAATTCTTTACTTTGGAGTTAATGATTTGCTAAATGTCTGACTTGTTTTTAATGAAATACTTAGAATTTTAAAATTAAAGAGTCAAACAAAAGCAAAGAATTGGATAATAAAATGTTAAAATTGCATTTAAATAACAAAACATCTATTAAAAATAAGCATAAAATTTAAATCTCATCAACCTGCGCTTCAGATATTGAAGACAATCAAAATTTATTTTTGATGTTTTCATATTTCTAATGGCTGGCAAATCTACTTGAATACATTTTTTATTAATTAACTTGATTTAAAGTCTATAAACATCAATTCGTTGATTTGTTATGTAAAGTAGATATTTTAATGAAAAACATGAGTCTTAGATATCCCATGGAGCAATCACAAAAACAAGGAGTACTTTAGCAAATTTGTTTTATAAAAATATACAAATTTTTCTATTTTTTTGTTTATGTGGCAGCTAAAATGGTCTTTGAAAAAGTTAAAGCTAGACTTGTATGTCCACATATAATTAGTATATGCAAATATAGAAAGAAGGACTGATTATCTTGAACTAGCAATCTACATTTAATTTATTATGAAGACAAGCTTGTGCACTTAAACTTAAAGACCATTACTATTGAATAGATACTAAATATTGACTTAATTGAACTACTGAAAGTCCAGTTTCTGTGGTTTGAATGTTTCACACTACATTGGTCTAAGGAGTAAAAATATAAAATAGACCCAAACATGATCCAGTTTTCAAATTTTGGTGGTTGTATTTATATCATTTATTATGATATAAATGGGAAGCTTATTGTAAATTAGTATTTCCAGAAGATAAACCACAATTTATGAACAAGAACAAATTGGACTTCTAAATAAGACATATTATCAAACATTTTTAGATATAATTGCTTTTAAATTAATGTCCTTTTTTAGTTAGGTTACAGCTAGGATGTTATTCAGAAAAAAATGTTAGAAATATTTTATAGTGACAAATATTTGACAAACTTATGAATATAGTATTGAGCAATTTTGTACACCAGTTTGAGAATAGTAATTTTAAGGAAAAAAAGAGTGGTTGAAAGTCAACACAGACTTTATTTTTTTATTGGTGGCAAATTATAATAGGCATAGGCCAATTACAAGGTTTATAATTGCATCATTAGTAAGCCATACACAAGTAAATTCATCATTATATATACTAACTGAAATATGAGATGCAATATCAATAAATTATTAATCGTATATATTTTTATAGAGATAAACAATGTAGGTATTAAGAAAACCATATTTTAAAAATCTCAAGGTAGAGAACCTCTTGAGCCAATTGCGAAAAGAAATTGATGAAGTAAAATTGTGAAATTGAAAAAGGAGGACACAGTTCAAGTGTAACAAATTGTAACGGTGCAAAACCCACAACTGTTTGTTCATAAGTACTAATTAAAATTTTCTACAGGTCGATGATGATGAATGTCCTGAATTAGGATTAGCAATACAAAACCACTTCCAAGCTATAAATATGAGACTGGGTAAAACAAAGAAACATTCCAAACATAGGCAGTCTCTTGTGACCTTATCCAGGAGACACAGCTTAGTAAAAATGTTGGATGGTAGTGAACTTGATGGCCCACCACCGCTTAGAAGAGCAAGTACCATTGAATCTTCTTCCCATTCTCCTCCAACAACACACCATACTGGTACACGACTGACTCGAAGAGCTTCCCTAGATGATTTAGAACAAGAATCTTGCCAATTAACACCGAAAATTGATCATCGAATAATAATAATCAACAGTGAGGAGGTATTAACATCTCGTTGTTCTTAACAATATAATAAACAATTTAGACATCAATGATCCCCTCTTAGTAGAAGCATGGCAGAATGGTAGCTACTTTTTTAATTTTGTGTTAAGTTGTGGACTTTTTATTACTAATAAATAATATTACGTTTGTTTATTTTTATTTGAAATGCCACTGCATGCACATTTTTACCATGTGTTTTTGTTGATTTAATTTTGGAATAATATTTCATAGCCCATTATGGTAGTACACAACATAGTATGTTAATACATTGATTGCCTGCAGCAACAACTCTGTCAATTTACATCTTCATAAAAGACATGCTTGTAACACAAAATATATAAATAATCGATTGTATGGTGCAGTCAATGTGTTGAAAGTCCTATGTTAAACATGTACAATACTTTTCTACAATATTTCTGTACTAACAACTTGCTCTAAGCTATAAACAATTTAGTAATAACTACTAACTGTTGATTTATAAAAGATACAATGTTAATTTATTATTCAGAAACGTCAAGAGTTGCTGCTACAACGCCAAAGGATAGAACAAGATTCTGTTATCCCAGAAGTGGATGAATGCTCTCCGCAAAATTAACACTCATAGCAATAACATTAAAGTAATAAACACCGATTTTCCTGGCCTAAACTCAATTTAGATTTTAACTAAACCAAAGGAAAAGTATTATATAAAACACCACATTCAAAATAATCCTGCAGGTGTACTATTCTGCAAGCAAACGATTTAATTTAAATCATTCAACAGGATTAATTCCTAAAAGATATTAACTTCTAGTCATCAACTCTACCTACGAATACTTTAAGATTTAGTTTGTTTTATTTTCACTCAGGGGAATCTTTCCCTGTATTTAACTCCTATATTTATAATTCACTAGTTAAACATATTTAATTTATTGATTAATTTTTATATTTAAGATTTATTATTAATCAAACACTATCAAAACTTTAGTCAGGAGTTTACAAATTTACTAGTTTTTAATATAGTTGCCAATAGCAGCAATTTTATTGTATTATAGTGTAGCACATTTGTCGACTTCTGCCTAAGTAGATTTTAAATCTGTTATCACAAATCCATGACTTGCAACTCAACAATTTATTACTCACTGCTTTTCCAAAGAAAACTAATTTTGATATCCACATTGAAGACTCCCTCTATTCCAGATAAATAGAAGTACAAATATTTGTCTTAATTTTGTTAAAAACTCTGTTGCCTCAACGTTATTTAATTAATATAAAATGCAAATTAAGATAAAAATTTCTGCCTTCCTAAATAAGTAATTGTGTATTATACTAAAATGTGTATTTAAATAAAGATGGCTTTAAAATATTGTATGTAAAAATCACACTGCTTTCAAGCAATCGAATAGTGTAGTTAGGAAGTTTTTATAAAACACAAATATATTCATTTGCATTTGTCCATTTTATTAATATATTTAGGAGACATTGACAAAAACCGTTCTTTAACGGCTGTTGAAACTTCTGAACTGCGGTTATTTACAATGCAGAATTCAAAATATATTGAGTAATTTTAATAATGGCGATTACGAACTTCAGGTCAATTATAGTAATATATTTGTGTTTTAAAATTTTTTAAGAAAACAACATAGCACCAATGCACTCCGTCAAATTGTATGTGTGAATTGTGAATATGCAGTCAATATTGATCCTCTTTAAAATGTCCATGTACGAGCAGATATATATATATATATCGATATTTTATAATAAAAAATAGATTTTTGCTTGATAAAATACGAACTTAAAAGAAAGAGAAATGAATTTAGGAATTCCTTTTCTTCTAAGCGCTGTAAGTGTGATCGAATAAATGTTATTTTAAAATGAAATTATAAATGGAAATTCTACAAAGAAAATATATATGCATACACGAAAAAATCAAAATAGTTGTAATTCATGACTATTATGAGCTTTCGTAGTAATATAGAGAGATTTTAAAGTGTTATGAAAGTAATTAAGGGATTGGTTGGTTCATTTTTTACCAGCTTTATATGTATCACGTTGGTTATTGCAAATTGTTGAAGAACATTTGTTGGTTTAATACTAATTTTAATGTTTAGCACTGTTTTCATTGTGAGAAAAACTTTATCTTATGTAATCTAAACGTAATGTTTGGTCTGTTGTGTTTCATATCCTGGGTTAATTTGAAATGCTGACTTTTGCCAGCAAATTATTTCTAGTTCTAACACCAAAGCAAAGATTTTGTTGATTTGTCCTTTTATATTATATATAGATGTATTGAAAATAAATAATTTTTTAAATTAAACTGCTGTATTAATCAATTGATAAAAAAATATTTTACTACCTTATATTAAAGGATTAGGTGTTTTATTGAAAATTGCCCTTTTAAAAAGATAAAAATATGTTACTTTGAATGCGCTATAAAATTAATATTATTTTGTTTGCATTAGTATCTATGCTAATGAATATATTAAAAAAAATTTAACACCTCTATGCCCTTAACTATGTTTAAATTTATCACTTGCAAAAAAAAATGATTTAAATTCTATTTTATTAATTTCAATTTTTTGTCACAAGTGAAATATGTTAAAACTATAAATAATACATTTGTCAAATATGTCATTTTAGCGTCTTCTATTTTTGAACAACCAATTAATAAACATGAAGCAGAAGAATATTTAAAAAATAAACAATTCGGCTGCTTAATAATCAATTAAAATAAATGACCATTGATGCAACTAGGGTAAATAGTTATGCTATTATAAATTTTACATTACGGCAATGATTCTAAAATGTGAAATTTAAATCTATATTTTAAAATAATTTTCTGTTCTCTTTATTGCTTAACTTAACATTTAATTTTAAAAAACATAAGGAAAACTTACTTTGAATGAAAATCTATTGTAAACCAACAAAAACTATAATACTCTTTCAATTACATGTTCTATAACTTAAATTAATATTTTAGTGTTATTTGCTGATTCTTGAATAAAAGGTTTACGAATCAATGCAGACTCACTATTATCATAGATATAATTACTAATGGGGATAATGTGATGATAATAAAATAAATTAAATTCATTATCTTTCATGTATATATAAATTTTATATATATAAAATAATCATTTTAGATATGTACAGATTCATAACATGAAGGCGATTTACTTTTCCTTTTCTATGTTGCTATTGTTCGTACTTCTGAAAGGGGATTTATCAAAAATCTCTCCAACGCCTAAGCCCGTGCTAACTGTGGGAATGAAAAAATGAAGTGTTATTTTCAAATAATTATTCAAACATTAGTGTGGAAACAAGTGTATGTTCCGTACCTGCTCCCAGTCCATAGTATAAGTACTTTGATGTAGGTTGGATTTTTCCTTGATACATCAAATAGCTGCCAATGCCTAAAAAGCATCCTATACTGATAAGTTTGCATGAAAAACAAGGTTCGGTTTTTTTATTTTGCATTTTCTACACTCCTAAGTGGTTATATTTTGAATTGTTTGTGCGTATGTTGTGAATTAATTAACAGGTGGATACGCTACCAACATGACATTAGCAACGAAACTATTGTTTACGTTTAAACCAGATTTAAATTTTTAATTTTGAGCACAAAAGTTAGAAGCGAAATAGTACTTCAAAATGCATAAAAAACTTGCCTAACGATCCTTAATAGCCAAAATATTTTATCAGCTAAAATATCGGCAGCTTTATTACAATTTGAAATTGTTAATGTAGGTAATTTTGATTTGTCCCCAACACCGGGTACCTATGCTTGCGTTACCGTTTTGGCGCCCGTTTTTGCGAAAGTTTGCGAAATTACTGGTTTGTGTGCGTGTGCGATGCTTCTGTTTCGAAAGTCTTTAGTATAAAGCAGTTTATCCATTACAAATTTACCTCAATATCCTTTAGAAATGGCTGACAAAGCTGCTCTCATCTCTTGTTACGATTTCATCAATATAAAACCAAGTAATGATGTGCTGGCTAAAAGTAAGTTTACCGAAATTATAAAACTGCACTTAATATTTTACAAATTATGCTTATTTTTTAATTTATGGATGCACACTTAATTCACTCTTCTATACTTTGCTATTTGAGCAGGGTGCTTTTGCTATACGCCCAATATAAGTGAACTAGTTTGGTTTTGCATATTCAATTGCACATCTTCATCAAAAGCTTAGCTAATCTAGCAACCTAATGCATTTTTTTGGTCAGCTTTCGGATGAATGTAGGGGTAATCGTAGGTAGAAATAATATATGAAGTAACAAATTGGGCTATCTATCTATGGGTCAGCTTTAATGTTTCTAAGGATAACTACGACTGTGAATTAACGATTTGTTTATGTGCTGAAAATATTTAAAAGAATGGCTCATACTAAATTTAAGGTTACTTGAAATGCGAAAAATACCATCTTATGAAGTGAAATTTTTAAAAAATAACCTTGAAACAGATTATTTTTTGCTGATGCTAGGTATGGAAATATGCAACAAGTATGGCATTACTGCTGAAGACTTTGTGGATGACTGGTCAGCTTTTACGATTTCCAATTTGAATGCCAAAGCTCCTACTGTAGATTACTTGGTGATTATGGAAAGAAAGAAGTATGCAAAAAAAGAGGCCTCAGGAATGCCTCTGAGCACACCGACGAGAGTCGCCAGTTCGAAACAAAATATGTATCCTTTTAAACCTTGTTTACATCGTTAAATTTATGATAAGTTAAAAAAGTAAAGTGAGGAGATAAGGAGTGCTAAATAGTTATTACCAAGAAGTAATCTGACACTTTCACATGTAGATTGCAGTTTCATTTCAAGTTGCACTGGCAGATGTGTTTACTTTATTAGGTGACCTTCATCCGCTTAATTTTTTTTTTGTCTCTTATTTGTATAAATTTTATGATTCAACAAAATATTTTCTTAACTAAACAATAGACAGGGGGAAAAGGGAACGAATGGTACTCCTGATGGAACACCTAAGGTGAGTCTTAATTTGTTGCACTTATAACATTTTGGAGGACATTATTTATTCTATTAATCTACAATAGAAGTTGGATCACTATTTTTACTACACTACATAAGCTTTCTGTTTTCATTTATCGTTCTTTTGATTAATGAAATTGGTAAGGACTAATGTAGTTCGTAGAAATAAGTGCGGTGCCATGTATTTTTAAACAATAAAAATTATTTAGGTATATATGAATTATAAATACACCATGCATATTTAATACAGTCAGACAGTTTGTCTTTTTTTTTTAATGTGAAGGTGAATGAGAACAATTGTTTCACGTTGATTGCTTGTAAAAGTGTAGATTAATGGAATGAATCATGGCCTTACAATGTTACAGTTTCATCATCATCAGATTTATTTGTTTACATATCAGCACACATGGAATTAATATTTTTTGATACTACATATTTCCTAATATGGAAACAAGAGAAAATACTATCATAATAATGTTTTTGAAAGTATATAAGAATATGGAAAGCACGAAAAACATTTTATACATGCTCTAAATGCATTTATTAATAGGCCACAACTCTACATCCACCTTATAAAAATATCTGCCTCAGCTGCAGCATATGAACACAATTTCTTATCTTCTATTGATTTAGAGACCCTGCAGACTATTCACATACAGTTAGACGACAACTTAAGATATAATAATCAGTATCTAACTTAAAATTGGCTCTAACGTGAAAAGAATCTTTGTTCATCGGATAGGCTTATGTTTAGCATTGAAGGTTCGCACTCAAAGCTCCTCCTCTCTCTTTACTTTCCTAATTTTTACAATCAACATATTAAGTTACTTATCAATTACTATTAAAATTTTACAAGAAACAGCTAACATAAAATAATCAAGTTGATGTAGTCGTTTTTAAATCTGTAGAGAAAAATTAAAATTCACATTTCATATTCACATATTATAACAAAAAGCAATACTCAAAACAGCTAATCCATTAAAGATGTGTAGTTTAAACATAGTTATACAATATTGACTTGTTTTACTGAGCTTACTTAAAATGCTGCACCACATCATAAAAAGTGTAACTACCTTAAAATAGATAATTTTATGATGCAAAAATAGCAGCTGCACTAAAGATAAGACAAAACTGGTTTCACATTATAGATTTGATTTATTGAGCTGTTTCAAATAATCCACAATATTAAAAAGCAATGCCAAAACCCATTTTTAACATATACAAATAAAACAACCACTAAATGCTATCAAATGCTTTACAGTACAATATCTTTTACTTTGTCATGTCAAAAATAGTGTTATTAAAATAAAATTTGGATCCATCAACAGAATGGGATTTTCTTTGATACAAGTAAGGAATTGATGAATTTATAGAAAAATTAAACAAATAATTTGAATTACAACAATTTCACTGATCGTAATTAAAAAATATATCAACATTTTTATTATGTTGGGAAAGTAAAATATTTGTACCAATATGTGCCTGTCAATATCGATATTAAAGGTCTTAGACTAAAGAATTGTCCTTCACAAGACATGTTCAATTTCTACTTAGTTTTCAATGAAATAGTGTCAAGATCTGCAAATTATATTTAAATTTACTACAAAAGTGCAGAAACAATATTTCTTGAAAATTTTATATCAATGAATCTAGCTGATGCTCTCAGCTAATTAAAATTAATGTTCCCTATGATCTCGTAAATGGCCTTAATTGCGGGTGAAGTTTGGATTGTCTATACTGAGTAAATGAGGATGCAGAAATGATGTTCTTGCATTTAAGACACTTTGTACGTATTCTTAATTTGGAAAGGAAAGAACTAAAGTAAATGTTCAAAATTAAATTATTTTTGGTGCCTGTGCGAATTAAATTATGATATAATCCAATTTAAACAATCTACCATATGAAATAGAAGCTACCGTATATAATTATATTTTATTTTGATTGTACCCAAGAGGGGGTATTTATAGATAAACACTATCGTTTTGCTCATATTGGTTGTAATTGTAATTAAAACACTACTAACACAAGTCACAACATTAAACCTTAACTTATGTTGTCAAAATTAGTTACAGTTCATTATGGACAGAATTTGTTGTAATCTTTACGTTACCTTCAAATGTTGCTCCTAACAGTACAAAAAGGTTTGGAATTTCTACAGTGACTTTAATTTACTACATAAAATAATGATCCACATGATTTATGTATTATTTTGCAATTTGATGGAGATATTTTAAATAATACACTAGATACACTACAAGGACCTTTTAAACCATTTTTACACAGCAAACACTGAGTAATGATCTATCCTTCGAAATTTATGACTGCTTCTGTTCTACAATATAGCTCACATTATGTAATGCAAATCATTAAAAATCTATATTATCACATTTAGAATATCATAAAAGTATAAACCATATTAATTTTTATTAAAGAGGTTAATACAGAGTTTAAATCAGTATTGTTAATAAAAAGTATTGTAAAATATATATTTTGCTTTTGGCCTAGTGAGTAAGCTCTTTCATTTGTAAAATTGAATTTTGGTGCAGTCAATACTGTTTTTTTTTATTTTGCCTTTAATATATTAATTGGGATTTTCTCGTTTCGAAATCCTTATACAGTTGAGTCGAATCTCTAATTAACAAACAATTTTGGCTTCACTCTTTATTTTAAATGTATTTGCTAAACAGCAGATTTTAAGTCTAGACACTTTTCTGGGAAACTTAATGCTTACATATAAAAAAAGATAAACACAGATGGAGTAGTAATGCAGGTCTTATCGCACACAAAAACTATTTCAATTGTAATCAGTTTTTTTTTCAGCTAGTCAAAATGGTAAGGGTTGCAAGTATTAATAGGAAGAGTGCACATTATTGCTTTTGAGCAACTCCGATTATATTTTATTTTAATACGAAAAATATATCAAACTCAAAGCACAAACCCTTTTTCTGTTTTAACATGTTCAAAAGGAGAAATCTCAAGTTTGTATATTAATTATAGGGTTAGAAATTGCTTGCTTAAGAATGCCGAAAAAATATATGAAAGAATATTATAGAACTCTTACCTAAGGGGAAGTTGGAGCTTTGACAAAATTTCTAAATCAATCATTAATGATTGGTTTAGTTATTACATATTTCTGTAAAGATGTTACTTTAAGCCCTTAAAAATACGCAACAAATAGAACAGCCTTAAAATGCCTAGTGTGACGTTAATTTCTTAATAAAGAGAGGGCATAGATTATGTTGAAAATAATTTAAAACTATAGCTTAGTTCATTTCCTTATTTGTATTTTACAATTTTCATGTAAAGCTAACATCATGTCAATTCACTACATTTTCACTTTAGAATCAGTTTCAATAGGTTACATTAATAATAGTAAGAACTAGAGCCTAAAAGGTATATTACAGATATAATATAATCAATTATACAATATCTAATTAGTTGTTCATTTGCTTTTGGGTTTGAAAGGGTGAACTAGTACTTACTGTACATTTTTTTCAAGTAAAGATATCTGTAAAACACACCAAATTAACAAATGGTTCTACTGGAAGGTACGTTCACTATAACACCTATCAGCCCACCCATTTGTTTGCGACCAGTATAATTCATAAAAACCCTTGAGCCAAGTTTCCAAAATTGGCAGATGTTCTTTATATTTAAATTTAAGATACGTAACTACTTTTGGCCTAATTTATAATCCCAAATGCTACTTCACACAAGCAAATTTTAAATCTTTTCTTGTCAATCATTTATATTTTTTTGTTTTAATTCTGTATACGTGCAAAAAAATTTAAAAATCTTAACGTAACAATTTTCTGTCAGATATGAATACCAAAAGGACTTTTTTATAAGCTTAATGTGCTTATTATGTAGCAAAAGTATCGAATACAATGTTAGCTGGAAATGCGTTTGATGTTCTTGTTGATTCGTGTGAAATTACATAATAGCCAAAAGCGTTTTGCATGTTACCCATTTATTTCATTCTCGCCAAAAAAAGAAATATTTATTAGAATTAAGTGTAGATTTTTAAAATTTGGTTTGCATTTTTTATTGGCTCGTATCAAATTGTACAAAATTAAACCGTTGCACATGCAAAATGGCTTCCAACATATTTATTGTAATATGCGAACATATTTGCGAAATATATGTTTAATAATTGATCATGGAAAACATATACTTTTATGAACAAAAAGCATAAATAAGAAGAGCAACATATTTAAGAACTAGAGAACAATAAGTTCATTCTTTGAATAGCCAGTCATGCATCTTCTAGATTCTTCTGAAAATACGTTAGGACGCTGACCAGGGACGCCCTCCTACACCTCCTCTTCTCTACAGGTGCAACCTGTAGCGTCATGTTGCTAAAAGCTCCGAAATCGTTCTTTAAACCCCTCAGGTTTCTTTTCGTGAAGGGTTGAATAAAATACCGGCAATAAATTAATCGTCCTAAATCCTGTGGCCGTTGAATGGCAACCTGTGTTTTAAAGCGTAGTTTTACCGACCTACTTGCGAATATCTTGAAGCATCAAAGATGCATTGGTAGCAAACAAAGAGATTTGTGTTCTGAGAGGTAGAAAGAGAGGGAACGTGGCGTTGGTACTTCAAATTTATGTATAGAACTGTACTGGCAGTTAGTTGTTTTTGTATTCGTGATTTTGAAAGTATTGAAAAGTCGAGAAGCAAGCATACACCGATGCCTCTTACAAAAAATTATTTCCCACAATCCCCCACTCTATCCTGATTAAAGTACCCGCACAACACCAGTTGATTCGCAAGGAATTATATTAATTACTATTAAAAATTAATAGCACTAGAAAAATTGTTCACGCAATAATTTCTACTCCGAAATAACGATTAAAATTTTAAATGTTCATCAAGGAGCAGGGGCCATAGAAACTGTTCACGCTAACGGTCGTTTGAATTCAAAAATACGCGAAGAAAAGCGCGGGAATTTTATTTTTTTATTTAATAAATAACAGCTATTCCTTTGTTCGATATAAAAGCAATAAAATAGGTATATTAAAAAAATATATTTGCTCTACTTCCAGCCGCGCATTAGTAAAGTTATTAGCGTACGTTTGGCGCCAACACAAATTCAGCTCGTCAGGTAAATTCCCACCCCTACAAACAAACCGAAGCGTTTTTAAATACCCCTCTAGGGAAAAATCCACAGGTAAAGAGATTTGCCTCCATTTTTTCTTAAGCTAGCATTCCAGCGGCACAACTTTGCGAATCGCACGTACGTCGTGAGGTGGGCTAACGCGGTAGAACGAGACGACCGAACGACCGCGCTTCTAATCCGTGACCTGCGCACAAGTCTTTGTACAGTTCCTGAGAAACATCCAAGGTTGCTGTGTCTTCGTCCGCCATTTGTAAATCTGTCTAGCGGAGACGCTTGTTGTATTTCGGTAGAGTTGTGCCAAAATGGATCGATATTTGGCGTTGCTGTGCAGTTTTTAACCGTTTAAACGACCAACAACCTGTTGAATACACTCGAGGACGGTTCGTACACGTTTTTCCGTTTTAAAAGTACGTATTTTCGGTTAAACAGCGTTTTTAGTTCGACTGTAAACAAGTAATTTGTTTTTAGCAGTTTGCTAGACGAATATTCGCTTGTGCAAGGTTAAATAACTTTAACCTCTCAATTCCGTTAATTTTTAAAAACTTTTTTGTTTGGCCTTTAGTTTTACTGTTGAAACCTGATTAAAAAACAATGATTTATAATATTTCATTGTTTGTGATTCTTGCGATCCCAGAGTCGGTTTGGGTGGTGGGAATGATTCATAATTTTCGGTAGAAAAATCTTCAAACAACGGAAAAGCGCAAATTTGTTCGGACCTGACGCTGCTCAAATATCCCCAAGGTCTTAAATGAGTTTGGATCTAGTAGCATTTGGTTCCATAAATGACTAGATCAAAAACTCATTAAAGAAATTGTGGGAATTCTTCACCTACAACAAAGAAGACGAAGAACAGGATGCCTTTGTGTTTGTTGTAATTGATTGAATTTATGAATGCCGCTCAACTTTGTATTTTCTCCGGATTTTTTTTTCAATTTTATTGTATATTGCAACTTTTGTAATTAGGTTCAAAATGCAGCGCTGGACATTCTCTGAACTGTGTATTGTGTACCGGCGAGTAATGGTCTGGTCCCACTGTTTTCAATGTGTGACTAGATCTTTTACTCGTCTTTACAAATTGCACAAAATCATCAAACTCGCCCCGATGAGAAACGCCGATTTTACTGTTTGAGCCTTAGGGCTTATGCTTGCTATGTACATATTTGAATTTTTACAAATAAATGTTTTTAAATGAAAAAAAAAACGCCTGTTTTTCACCTTGTTTTTCTACTTTCATGTGCTGGTTGATCTCTATATCATTTTAAGCATATATTTCACTAGTTGCTAAATGCATACTTAAATTCCATATTACCACAATATGCAAAAATAAACTATTCCATGGTAAAATATTTACGATTTAAATTGTAATTCAATATTAGGAGAGACCTGCATTAAAAAATTATTTTGTTATTTTTAAAATAAAATTGCTCAGCTGAATATATAAATTAAAATTGGACTTTTTTATTTAAATTTAATATATGTTTGTGTGCAAATTTGTTTAAAACATTGGGTAAAATCTTGCATACAGACTATGCTACAATGTTAATTTTAAAACAATCACTTCCATCTATGAAAAATCCAATATTAATGTAATCAAAAATGTTATACTTAGCTTGCAGAATTCAATATTGACTTTATTTTTTAAAAACTAGTCTACCACAGCAAAGTATTGAATTACTTGTTTGCCAATTAAATGACCCAAAAATATTAAATGCAACAAATTGTTTATTTAATATTAGGCTACTAAATTACATTTAATTAGAGTGGTGAATTATTTATGCCAAACAAAAAAAAAATTTTTTGCTAGAACAAGTGCATACAGAATAATACAAACTGATTTGTAGTTCATGTAGCTTCTAAATTTAATACAAAATGTTAAAATTGGAGGAATTGGTTTTGTTAAGTTTTAGATTTCCTAATAAAAGACATTACAATTACTTGAAATCTGAACCAGCTTCAGAGAATTGAAGAATGTTGCTGTTAAGAAAATTAGTAATATTTCATGTTTTATACCATATACATACACAAAACAAAGTAAAGAAGTGCTAAAATAGCAAACCGATATGGAAATTAAAAGAGCTAAATAAATATCTTATTAGCAAGCTCTTCTTTCGCCAGAAGTACATATGGTATGAAATTTGAAAATATGATCATTGGAGTACAAAACTGCAGTATTTTAAAAATTTCATGATGATATTGAATCAAAATGGCACTGACATTCAATATAATTCAACCCATAATATACTACTCTAATCACTAGTACTTGTGAAAATGATTTTTATTTTTGAGGCGTCATTACGATAAATTGAGTACTAAATTTGCACTAAATAAAAAAATTAATTTAAATACATGTAATACTAGCCTAACAGACTTTTATTGTCGTTAATGATGTTAGTGCAATGAATTATAAAATTAATACACTTCAAAACCACTGTTTAGTTTTGAAATAAGGCAGGAAATGCATTTTCAAAAGTTTGTTTACAAATCCTATTTACTTATCTGCTTATCTTAATTGTGGAACTGTCGGAGAAATACAAATTCTTTGTATCATTAAAATAAATATATGTGGTTGTGTGTATTGCGCTTTTTCATATTTATTAATTTACACAATTACAGAGAAATATTGTTTATACCTTCCAAACAAATGCAAAGCTTTCATAAATAAAATATTTTAGTCACTGTCTTGCATTAGGCATAATACATTTTTCAGTCATATGTATTTGTAAAAAATTACAAACTTTAATTGCTTTTATAACCTGTTTATTTTCAGGCAAACAAAGGAACAAAACGCCCTAGAAGCCCACACGACATTACAAACACCCCAAACGTTAACAGAAGTCTGAATTTTTCGAGCAGTGTTCAGTAAGTATTATTAAGTCTCTAGAGTAAACCAAAATAAATCTGTCTATTTCTTCTACAAATTGTTTATTAAACCTCTCGGCAAGTCGTATGTTCTTCATTTTCTGCTAAAAGGCGAACTATTTGCCTTTTTTCCAATTGTTCAATATGTTGCATTTCTTCTCCATCTTACACTCCTTTTTCTCTTTTTATATTTACGATATATCTTGTCACCTAGTATTATTTTTAGATATTATTTGCGTGTTTTTAACTTGTAAGTTCATTTATATTCTGAAATTTTCTGTTCTTTTCCATGGAGACATGCATGTTTATTATAGTAACATTTCTCTCCTTGCCTTTCCTGTTTAGAGAGCAGTTCCTATTGTAGTAGGATTAACCCATCTCTTTTCTTAAATTTTTTATGCATTATGAATATTGTTTCAAATCTTCAATTTTCTTCGTTTCTATTTAGAAAGGTTATTTCTTCTATGTCTATTACTTTGTTTTTTAACTGCTTTGTTGATGTTGCTGAGATAAAATGTTGGTGAAAAATCAAATATTGAAATTAAAGTCTGACTGTTTTTCAACCAATAAGCTGTTATAATTGTACATTTTACAGTACTAAAGAAGCATCACAAGAACAAAAAATTGTACTTCAGAAATATTCTGAACGCAAAGATGCCTTGGAAAAAGTGTTATCCTTTGGTCCTCAAAATTTGTTATCAAAGGCATTTAAACGGAAAAATTTGGACTATAAAGTACAGATGGCCCAACTGGGCCACCCTGATGAGTATTTACAATCCGACGCCCTAATTTTGTATCACCCTTCACACTTGAAGGCTTTAGCTTTGAACAACATCGTAGAAACCCTATTTAAGGCTATAGCGACAAAAAACAAAATAACTGAAGAACCAATTTCATTCTCCGAAATTACAGAAACACCTGGCATAACATATGGAAGAATACGCAATGGAGAATGTAAAGGAAAAATGATGCCTAGTTCAGTTGTTCTCGAGGGAACAAGATATTTGAACCAAGGAAAATCGGTTACCTTAAATTTGCAAAAATTAAAGAGCTATTCCTTGTTTCCTGGACAAACCGTTGTTGCCAAAGGAAGCATTGTACGTGCTGACAATCTATTAGTTGAGGAAATATTCACAGATGCTCATAACCCAGTAGATGATCTATTGCCTAGTTTTGAGGACGACATTCAAGTTGTTGTTGCATCTGGACCATTTACTATCGACGGCGATTGCAATTTTGAGCCTTTGCAAGATTTGTTGAAGTATTGCAAGATAAATAAACCTCATGTTTTGGTTTTAATTGGTCCATTTATGAATAATGCAAACTTCAACGACATTGATGAGACTTACGAAGTATTTTTCGAATCCCTCGTGGAGAGCATAATGAGCCCTTTGTCGGATTGTAACATTCAAGTCGTTATGGTGCCTTGTATTAAAGATCCTAATGGTACACCCACCTATCCTACGCCTCCATATACGATAAAGATAAAGTATGATAATTTACATTTGGTACCTGATCCGTGTTTGCTAAACATTCAGGGTGTTATAATGGGAGTAACGTCGGCCGATGTGCTACTTCATATGCAGTCAAGGGAACTATTTTTGTAAGGATAATTGTGTACTTTTTTGCTTGCTGTTTTTTACTGTACTCTTTTTACAGTGGGAATACTTCAGACCGCATCGGTAGATTCGCTAGTCACATTTTAGCACAAAAGTCTTTTTATCCATTGTATCCAGGAGATAAAGACTTATGTGTTGATTATACGCTTTTAGAAAAACATGGAAGGTGGGACGAAGAAACGCCCCATATTTTGATTTTACCATCCACGTTTCGATTTTTTATTAAGGTATTGTTTCAGATTTTATATATATAAAATCTTTTCTATATCAATATGTTTTATTGTAGGAAATCGATAAATGTTTAGTGATAAACCCTGAACGATTATCCAAGTATAGCCAAGGAGGAACTTTTACCAGAATTCATATTAATGCCAATCTTACAGGAAAATTCATTGATAATGTGGCTTGTGAGATTCTAAAAATCTGAGATTTAGTGCTGTATTTCTACAGCCTATCAGCCGGTACCTGTAATTGGTAAACAATGCAACAATTTTAAATATATTTCATAGTTTTGGAGTACAACAATGTAATTTATTTTAATACTTTGTATATATATTAAATATTTATTTTAATTTTTTAGTTATATTTCAAGTATTTACCCCAGCCAAAACCAATATTCATTTTCCTGTTACTAAAATTTATTTTTAATGAATGTGACTCTTGAGTTTATCGCCTTTATATTCTTTATGTGAAAAATATTGGGAATATAAAATTATAAATTTGTAGGTGATTTAGAAAGTGCCGTTGATTTAAATTATAGAAAATTTATTATAATCTTAACCAAACTTGCAACATATCCATGTTTCCGAGGAAAAATATTACCTTATTTTATGATTGCCAATCAAGACGAGAAGTCGTTATGATTACAGTCAGTCGGCTCAAATTATAGATTGGCAAAAGGAATATGAAAACTGATTAAAAACATAAAAATCGTTTCCCTTGTTATTAAATATGAAAGGTGTTGATCATACTGACCAAGAGTCGAGATTCAGAAAATGTCAATCATGACAATATGCACTAAAAAAGGCTAGTTGATATATGGCAGACAAATTATGAAAGCTTTGTGTTCAGCCTGTTGACAAAGTAGCAGTATTAATTTCGGAATTTTGGTACAATGGTATTTTTCAACCTCTAGAGTGATATCCAATAAAATCACCAATTTGGATGCAAAGTAATAGGAAATGCAAATGAACGACAATAAAATATTGATACTTATTTATTAATCATACAAAAATAACATCACTAGCATTGTTCAAGTAGCACTCGGTTATCTTATTTAAATGAAATCATCAACACATTATAGAAATAATTTACTATAGCAAAAAGAAATTCATTTCAAAACTTTAATATAACTATCATTTTTATTAATGTTGTTTAACAAATCTGAGCTGTTCGTTCATTATACCCAGTATAATAAACTTTATTTGTTTCAAATCTTATTAAAAGTAAAACAATTCAATTATAAGTAGCACACTATATAAGCTGAACTCCAAACTTAGAAAGATAGGTTTGTAATATTGTTGTTGCTGTAGGAGCCATGCTATTGACTATTGGTGGTAAACGTCCAGGTTGTGAGCTTCCTAAGGTGTGTAAATTTTGGACCAAAAATTGTCGAGGTTCTCCAATTGCTAAATAAAAGATAGATGTAAAATTCCAGCTGTCTACCTATTACAAACAAAATAGTGGATGGATGTTTACCTTGCAGTGGGTCTGGCTTATCATTATTTGCGAA
Organism: Helochares maculicollis; assembly: GCA_033557835.1. NCBI lineage: Eukaryota > Metazoa > Arthropoda > Insecta > Coleoptera > Hydrophilidae > Helochares > Helochares maculicollis. The sequence continues at coordinate 19,256 of JAWQRO010000132.1, forward strand.
ATTCAATTTAGCACTCGTTGTTTGATACGAGGGAGTGTCATCAACTTCAATGAAATGATCATCAGGTAAGGAAGACTCATCTCTGGGCATTTCAAAGAAACATAGTAAAGATTGCAGCAGAGGAGCCCAATGCTTATGGTATTTCCCACTATAGGTTTCAGGGCATTCGCATAGCAATTTTATAACACCAATAGCTACAATTTTTCTTTCGACAGAACCTGAAATTTTCTGCAATTCTGGGACAAATAATTTTTCCAATACCATGCCAAACATACTGAAAAATGCAATAAGTAAAGAAGAATGTTGTTCATAAAAAGATAATTAATTAAGTAAGCTAAGAATAAAAACTTTGCTTTGACATAAAATTACTTACTCAGCTTGAATGCCATCAATTGTTGAGATCAAATCATTTGCTGAAAACTTAACGGCATACATAGAGAAAAAGACAATTAGGTTGATAACAAATTTTGTAGTTTTTGTAGATGTGAGCCGTTGAAAGAGCAGAAGGAATATTTGCTTTAAATATGGTTGCAGAGCTTCTGTCGGTATATACTGTATCAAACTTTGCATCAAATGGAATCCCTCATGATCATTTGCTTTGGATGCTATTAGTTTTTGAAACACTCCCAAAAATCCATTCTAAAAATGTAGAGAATTCAAAATATATTTCTTGTTTTTACTGTTACAACACATTTGTACACTGGCGATACTTTTATCAATATTGATTTTTTAAGTTATATCTTTAAGGAAATTACAAAGCAGATCCTCCAGGTGTTATTAAATGGTTATCTAAATTGAGGAAAAGTGGCCTTAATGTAAATGAGATGGGGTTATATTCCTACCTAAGATTTTATGATATAATAAGTGGTAAATAATGTTTGATTTGGCGAAATAATTGGCTCAATTTGATAATTTTAAGCTAACATTGAGAAAAGTATAACACAGAAAGATGAATCTAATTTGGTTAGTAAAATGAGTTTTTGGCAGATAATTAAAAGCAAGTCATGTCAAAATCGAAAAGCACCCCATTTTCATGAATATTTTTCAATATTGTTTGATCTTTTGAGAAATGAGAAAAAATGATTCAAACATTAACCTGACAAACAATGCAACAAATTGTAGTGCAAAATATTTATTAATGAATTACATTCAAATGAATTTAAGCAGCGTATTAATGTTGGCAGAAAATTTAACCCTTAAAGGATTAATCAGTTCAGATAATACTTACAAGTTTATCCTGTGCTACAATTTGTGGCGCCGCCTGAACTGCATATGCACTTAATAACCGTACAAGTGGGTTGATATTCGCTATTCTTTCCCACAAAACAGGTGCTAGTAAGCATGGAAGTAATTGCATGTACGGTTCGCTTACATTGCCAGTTGGGGTAAATTCCATTAACATAGATAAAAGTTGAAATACGTATGGTATAAATTCTAAAATTAAATAAAAATTTTAGGTGCAAGCAAAAATAATGAGTTTGCCAATAAGAGACTCATGAATAATTAGTGAAGTACCTTGAATATCTTGTTGTAAAATTCCTTGAAATATGGGAAAGAGAACATCTTCAAATGATTGCACAGCCATTGAATTTTGTTGGCAGACAATTCTAATGGCTAGAGAAAATGTTTCAAACAAGTAATGATTAAAGTGAGGCTTTGAAGGGTTTTTACAAACAGCTTCCAGCTTTGTCGTCAATTTTGGAAGTGTTGCACCCAAAAACGGTACAACTTTTCCTTGTAAAGTGAAAAATGTTCTCATAATTGCTGAAAATTGAAAGTGTATATTAAAAACCAGTGCATGTGAATGCATTGAAACAATACTGAATGAAAAGGCCAATCTGCACAACATACCTTTCATTACATATTCATTTTCTTCAGAAACAGGCCGTTCAAGAAGCCCAAATAAATTGTTGATCAAATTGCCTGCTAATGGTTCTAAGGTTTCTGCTGTCACACTGCAAAAAATAGATGAGTTGATTTCATATTTATTGAATATCGGTTATTAGCCTAATTTGTTTAAATAATGGGGCAACTTACAATAATTGATTTTTATTGTCTCTCATCAGAAGAATTTTTTCAATGCTACATGCCGAGTAAGTATGCACCACGGCACTTTCTGAAGTCAAGTGCCTAATTAATTCAGGTATCGTGCTAATTACTAAATCTTTCGGAAGTATAGACCGGAAGGTCATGATATATTTTATGGCATCAGCTTTTAGAACTGGTAAATCATTAACTGAAAAAAAAAACAGTTGATATATCCTTCCTCAAATAACTCTTAAGATTAATTATTTTTCATTTTGTAAAAGATTTTACCATCTGGCCTTGCAAGTTCTGGCAGGACTTGCTGCTGACAAAACTGTGGCACAGAAACAAGTTGGCTAGTTTGGGTAACGCCGTGTTTTTGTGTGGCACCTCTACTAACCAAGGAAGTTACCAAATACATTGCAGCGTCTTTGCTATGCCAGTTTTGTTGTGGGTTTTCGTTATATTTCGATAACATAACTTCCAAATATTTCCCAAATATCTGAATTATTCTCGCTTCGAAGTTTTGACTAAGAGTATTTACTAAATCACAGGCAGCCCTGCGTCTTGTGTCAACATCAGACCCTTCTATATCTCGTCTTGTGTACTCTTCAGGATTGTCTTCGAAAAGCTCTTGGTCTGATGCTACAAAAATAAGTTTAAAAATGGATGAGAGTTAAAGGTCATTGTGGCCAAGCTGATTAAAATAGATAATGATGTAAAAGCAATAGATACTTACGTCGGAATTCCATGTTAGGGATAATGACTTTCTCACAGATACTATTTAAAACATTATCGTCTTCGAATAAGTTGCGATAGTGTGGTCTATCAGCAACAGACGATAAAAATTGTAAGGCGTTTGATACTATCTAAAAATAATACAATTAGCTTGCATTATATTAGCCAATGGTAATAAACAACGCAATTGATCGGCATTTTAATTGCTGACGTTTAAATTTTCCATCAAATCTTAATGAGAAATACCTACCAAATCATATTTTGGCTGCAATCCAGTTGAAACCAAAAGACTCCAAACATCTGTTACAAATTGTGGCAGATAGGGCTGGAATTCCTCATCATATTTTTGTGCATAAAGCGCTATATTATCACAAACTTGAGATTTAAGCTGCTCCATAACCCCTGCTTCCTCTTCACTCTATTATCAAAAGAATTGTGCTTAAGAAATGTTAAATCCTTATACGACATTCAGATTTTGCTTTGTATTATTATTGCACTTACATCCGATTCCAAACTTTTCACTTCAGCTGTAAGCATAGTGTGGAAATTTGACATCCATGTCCCCATATTGTCTTCGAAAAATTCTGGTAAATCTTGGAAGTTTAATGAATAAAACACTTTACAAACTAAAACTAAAGAGTTGTAGATCACTTTTAAAGCATTCACATCATTGGCATGTGTCTGCGCTAAGTTCATGGTAGCCTATAAAAAAATATATCAAATCAAAGAGATGATTTTCCCCAGTTTTAAAACAAATTGTCAATTATTTTGTTATGCTCTAAATTGAAATTTCATATACTAAAGGAAATATAGATAAGAAATTGTAACGATCAAAACATTTACACAATTGACTAAACAGCATTCCGAAAATACAAAATCATTAGCTCAATTCAGAAATATTCTATTATTTTATAACATAAAATTAGGTCATTCAATAGGAAATATAATCGTAAATGATGTTTTAAGAACTAATGGTATGATAATTAGGTTTACGGGAAAATTTTGTCCGCTAATATTATATCTAGTTGGAATATGTATGCGGCTGTTCATTTAAGACACCAACAGCACTTGACCATTGTATTTATATAAGTGGGACCTTGTAAATGAACTTACAACAAAAATAATTAATGTTAGTATTAAGTGCGAACCAATTATGTAAACATATCTACTGATAAAGTTCATTAAAGGCTCTGTATTTTGTACAAAAAGGCAGTAAAGTAATAGAAGGATGTTAAAATTTAATGTAAATGTTTGGTGACAATGTATATTGTATTACATAATAAATATAAATAATTGATATGTAAATAAATCATTAAAACAGGAAAATTCACAATCATCAAAGAATTATCTGATGAAGTTGTTAGGAATATTATCAACAGCAAAGTAGGAACTTATTACTCTAATGATATACATCTTACAAAGAAATAAAATCTCTCAATAATGCTACAAAGTAAACACAGGGTACTGCACTACTCTGGACTGTGCAAATTTATTAAGGATGAAAGATAATAGAAAAAAGAAAATCTGTAAGATATATTCTGTAGCAATAGTCCTCAACATAGGCCCTAAAACAGTAAAATAAGCTGGAAGGCTATAAACTGCAGAAAATTTCACAGCAAAAGCAGGGGTGACTAAAGTCAAAATGGCATAACTTAAACTATCTGACAATGATAATAAATAAAGTTTTTTTATGATAAGCAATTTGACATTTGATATATATATATATATATATATATATATATATATATATAATATATTGGATATAATACCAACTAAATAAACTTTAAATTGAATGTACAGTATTATTAATATTTGGATATTTTAGAAATTAATTTGTAACACTTGTTATCTTTCCCTTTTTGATGCATTGATACTCTAAGCTCATGTATAACTCGAGTAAATTATGTTGTAATATTCTTTTATCAAATCTATAAAGAACGAAAAGTTTATTGTGTATTTTATTTTAAAATTATAGAGTAAACATGAATTTATAATTTTTATTTAGCTAGAACTGTACAATGTGTTCTTGCACAAAAAGTCAATATACACATATGATAAGAATTTTTAGCTCTCTAGGATTTGGTAAGAAGTCAACATGGTAGTTTTATGTGCAAGAGTTTGCAGTGTTAATGGTTTTTATTCGAACAGTACATAGTAAGTAAAGCAATGAGATGGTTACATTTTTTGTGGAAAACCAGATAGGGTGGGTGAGAACTGGCTGTAGTATCCATGATGTTCAAGATAAAAGTGCCTGTTTGTTCCACAAGATTTCAATACTGCATAGATATAACATCAAATGTTTTTTTTTGTTTTTTTAAGAATGCTTAAATGTCACTTTTATCAAATAATATCCAAAAATACAGGTGACTAATATCTTTTCTTTACTTGGCCCCAATTCATTACATTATTATGGACAATGTTTTGCATATTTTGAGATAGTCATAGGCCAATTTATTTGGTTTCTGGGTGAAAAACTTAAATAATTTTAAAAATCAGCATAATTCTATTGATAGAGTTCTGCAAAGAGTAGAACAAGTAGTAGTCAGAAAGAGATCCACGTCTGGACTGTACGTTGGATGCTACAAAAATTGCCAACGAAGCGCTTGCAATTTTTTGTGTGATCCGGCATTGGATAGCTTTTCAAATATTAAATTTGCATCATTTCCTATTAATTGCTTACACAGATTTCTTCCCTTTGTCGTAATAATATTGCAAAGTATATCACAAGTTTCCCGTATAATCTTTATTTTTAAACACATACACTTTTCTAGGCATTATTAATTTGCACATTCATTTACTATAAGTTAAATTTACAAATATTACATATTACCATCACAATAACTATCGGTGACAATAGGAGATAACAACAAACTGTATGTCTATATGTGTATATGTATTTTTTGTTATAAAATTAAAATTGTGTAGCAAATAAATGAGCTTTATGAACATTTCCAAATTGGATTGCAGCTGACAATCATATAAGTCATTTTTGTATTGGCTGGTGCACAAAAACCAGTAGTGCCATCTATAAACTGTGCAAATAACTTATTTCCACCAAGATTCACTTTCATCCCTGCAATGGTTGCTGGTAGCAATAGCACATTTCCTTACTTCACAAGTTGAGCATGAGCAATTCTTAGTAAAAACGTTAATACATGTTGCTGAAAATTTTTGAAATTTACCGGCCCCTCTTTGAAGATACCTATATTGTTTTTATGTGAAAATTCATTAACATTTCCGTTTACATTTTTTCCATACTATGTATTTATTTGATCGGGAAATCAGTAAACATTAAGGTAAATATTTATGATTACATAATTAGCTTATTCTATAGTAATCTAGTATGTGATAAAATGATAACTAGCCATAGAAATTACTTACAATTAACAGATCAGTCAGGGGTTGAGCTAATTTTTCCAGCACATACTTGATTTCTGTCCACAGCTCATTTGATTTAAACTCGTATCGATATTTTTTGAATAGCGAATGTCCAGTTCGCAAAACGCCATTAATTACGTTGAAATCTCCGGTGGAGAACTTCTCTACCATTTGAGTGATTAACTCTGGCCATTTCATTGGGAAATCAGTCTTGCCAATAATACTAATAGCATCGCTCAATTGCTTTTGGATTGCTTCAGGGGAGCTTAACATGAGCGAAACGATTAAGCCTTTTACGGCTGACCGGTCTGCTTCATGTATTCTGTCTTGCTGGTCGTCTGTTACCATCCAATTTCTCTTGATATAATTTTTAAAGGCAATTGCTCCTGCTACTCTTATAATCATATCCATTTCTGGTTTCGCAATCAAATGCAATAGCAATATGGGGTAATTCTGGTTTACTTCGACTCCTTCGAGAAATTTTTCGGCTGGAAATGCATTTGTCATGAGGTGTTATTGCTAAGGGGGGTGAATTACGTTTGAAATGAGGCACCAAATGCATCACTTACCTGGTCGTCGGATATTCAAATCGGGGCTCAAGGTTTGTTGTAGATACTGGCCCAAAGTGACCAGGTTTTCGTTAGACACTTCCATGGTAGTCGAATAAACTAAATATTAATGGATAGCACTTATATTATTGAAAGAAACGGTTGACTTAACCTAAGATTAATTTTCAAACGGACAGGCTGATAAACGCCGGCCTTAGAATGACATCTAAGCGCGGTAAAAAGTTCGGCTACGATTGCCTAGATGGCGACAGCTTTTAAACGAAGTTGCTTAAAATAAGTGTGATTTTCGATTATAGCGAGCGCGAAAAGTCTTATCAGTTATTAACTGTGGTTATACGCTTCGTGTGGGTGCTAGGGTGATGAATTGAAATTGATTATACACAACAGTGTGTTTTTAAATGAAAGTGAGCGGATGTTTTTCGTGTTTGGTGGTTTTAGTGCCCAAGAATGTGTATGAGGGTTGCAGTTGGCGCAACTGGATGTCAAGCGATTTAAATTTTAATGCGTTTCAATTTAAATGTTGAAATGCTATATTTTAGCTGGTACGTATTATATCTTTTGGTTATAATATGCAGCTAATAATTAATAATATACATAGTGACGCAAATATATTACATTGTTTGGTTTGCTAACGTAGCGTAATTGGTATATCAGTTTGAAAGATTTAGGGGGCTTTATACGCAGGTGGTTTCCTGCATTTGAAATGGATTGTAGTGTAATATGAAATCAAAAGCGCTAATTATAGTTTTGTTGAAAAAACTATAAACGCTGTAGAAATCGAACTATTATTTTAGATTTGTGCTTGGCCCATACTTCAGCTTGTTCATTATAATCTTATAATAAAATCAAACTTTTTGGCTTTACTATGTTCAGTTATCGAGTAATCCCAAAACTTAGTAAACTCTTAAGTTGAAACTTTTCATGTAGTTTTAAAGTCTACTTAAAAAAAAATAAGAGTAAAATTTCTAATTTCTTATATTAAGAAGACGAGTTAATTTAAATGATAGTAAATATATTTGTATTCTAAACAAATGAAAAATATAATTTTATAGGTATAGTGTATTAGTGTATTTTGTTATTCCGATATAGGTAAAACGCTAAGCAAACGTTACTGTTACTGTTTACTGTTTTTTTGTAATGATAGTAATTGCAGTCATCTTAATTCTCTTTGAATATTATAACTTTTATAGTGATTTCATTTGCTTGTGTGGCTGTATTTCTGAGGTGGAAGGTATGATATATTCTTTTAATGTAGCTTTGTTGTCTGAATCGCATTTTTTGTCATTTTTTAATAAATGAAAAAAGAGCGAAAATATATCCTAATCTGCCTATAAAAAATTGTACTCGGAAAAGACAGATACTTAAAGAATAAAAATACGCTGACCCCAACAACAAAATAAAAAAAAACTATTTGACAGCAATGTTTTTTATTTGATTTATAATTATATATTCTCAATAGGCCAAGTATTTAATTAAATATATCGTACAAGTCAAGGAAGCTAAGAAAATTAAATTAGTTTAATAAGAAAAAACAAGCAGTCTCTTTTATTACATGCATGATAGGCCAAATGAGAATCAAACGCACGATATTACTCATATTAACAGTCGTAAAGAGCATCGATAAATCTTAAGTATAGGCAACTAAACTTCCAAATATTTGATCGGCAATAGAAATAGAAGGTATAGGTGTTCGGTGCCTTGCCTTGATTTTTAGTTGGCGATTTAGCGGATAATTGTGACAAACTGTTACGTCGATATTTCATCTAAAGTAATTATATCACCAATTTCTTCGTTTTAAACATCAATAAACTTCAAAATCACGTATGTTGCGATGTCTTTTTTGCGTCACTTTTAATAGTTGAAAAATGGTAAAGTCCATCTTTATACAGTTACTTTCAGATAATCTTTCTCGAGTTCAAAAGTACCGCGTGCGAAGCGCCTGTGTGAATGACGAGCTATAGTAAAAGCTGTATTTACCATTCCCTCCGATTAAAAAAGGTCGCGAGATGTCGCCACTACTCGTTAGATCACTTGACAGCTTCTGAATATAGAATGATCGCAAAATGTGTACCATAGTATCACCAGTATTTTTATAATAAATTTGCTTATCAGACTTGATTTCTAATATATCCAAGACGCACGAAAGTGGTTATTATCAACGTCCTATCCATCGTGATTTAAAGGCCAGGATCATATTAGGAAACGGTAAGCAGATTGGAAATATTGTTTATACTATAATCGATATTCTCTAAAATTAATTTCTAGTTTTAATTATTAACTGTAAGGTACTTTTAATCCTCGTTGGTAAATACAAGTGGCTTTTGATACTAAAATACGCAATCACAAGTACTTTTCTTGATAAGCGGAGACTTGTGACGAATTTTTTAATGTACAGCTCATATATAACTGCTGTAAAACAACAGCACCAATGTAAACTTGGTGATATGTACATAATTCAAGTTACTTAAGATGTGTTAATTATTTTAAACTCGTCGGACGATTAAGGTTTGTTTTATTTTAATTGTTTCTAATGGAACTTGGCTTGGTATTTATTGCCTATTGGGAAGAGTTTCAGCATCTTGATGGTTTTTGGAGAGCATAAAGTTATTAACAGAACCACCAGTTTGAAGTATCCAAGTTATTTGTCAACAATTAAAGCTAATTTACATAACTAGTTGTTAGTTATATGTATTAAAGCCTGCTTTTCTTTTAAACGTTGTTGTGTTGATGTTGCTTTTACATCTGTTCAACTGGATTGAGTCGTTATTATATAGTCAATTGCTCATGTTTTTCAATTGTTGTGGTTAATTAACGGTCATAGTTTATATAAAAGTGGCTAAAAGATTCTGTGAACTTTCTGTGAAAGAAGTAAGTGAACTTAGGTGAAGTATAGTTACTCTTAAAGTTCGGTGGATTACTTCTTTAGTTATCGAATCACATGATGGTTTGGCTATGCATGATTTTGATAAGTCACATCTTGTGTTACTAGTGCGATTTTAGTTAAAGCTCAATTATCAGATATACCGATTGAAATAATGAGTGAAAGAATCATATTTTTTATTTAACTAACAGACTCATTCCAAAGGAGAAAATATCTGACAATTTGCTGCCGTGTCTGCTTATCAATTAAGCTTGTTTGTTGCAAATTTCTGTGTACGTATGATGAGGAGAGAATGTCATTCGAAAATTAGGCATTCATGATTATTTTCTGCTTGCGATTTTTTAAGCATCTCTACTATTGTCTGGCATAACCCAATCCCCGCTGTCGCTTATCCTGATTAATATCTATACAAGTCGTCCGTTAAACTGGATAGAACCATAAAAAGAGGAATGAGATTTAGATCGAATTTGCACTTCTTTTAGAGATTATCTACAAGTTTTTTTGTAAACCGTTATCAATCAAATTCCAAAATCTGCTTAGTTTGCTAAAGAGCAACGAACGAGAAGTCTACATATATCAGATTTTTAAAATTTATAAATAATTATCAATTGATAATAATAAATAATCTCTTGATAAGATATTCTAAATTAGTTAATCCGAGCAATTTTGCTTATTTATATAAATACTGCGAATTTACAGGTCTACTACAATTTGGCACAAAACTTGCAGATTCGATAAAACAAACAATCCTGGTGTTAATTTCGAAACTCTTATGGACCTTCAACTGAACTCCGTGAAAAATAAAAAAGTCTTAGCAAGCATTCAAATTCAATGTATGGATTGATGATCGCCTGAGGCTTCTTTCAATCTGGGTATATCCCGCTTTTATCTGGTTTTCATACGTACATATTTTGATTTCTCCAACGACATAATACTTATAATATACATAATAGAATTATTAAAACCCGGTTGGATTGATTATATTCAACGATTTTGCATTTAATTAGCAAATTAATGGCATGAGTAATAAGCCGTGCTAAATCGCAGGCATCTACTACCTGTAGTAATCTTTATCGGTTCAAGAAAAGTTGAACTTTGATCGTCTCATAAATATGTAAATGCTTGCCACAACGCCCATTAATACCTACCATTTTATAAGATAAATAATAAAAAAACACAGTCACGAGTTTTTATTTTTTCAATATTATTTTTATGCTTGCGTTGCAACCTTCTTCCATTCTAAATAACACAAACCAGATTCGGTTACATTAGGATGGACGGGCGCGCGCCATTAATCTTGTTAAAATTTTTGAATGAGTTAAATGAATAAAATGTATCTTTTGGACAACTTCCGGTTTGTATTGCCAGCGACACCTACGCAAAAATAAACATTATTCCAATATTTGGATGCTTTTTATCTTGATTAACCGAAATTTTAAAACTAATCATCCGAAAGCGCTAAAATTTTCATTTGTACAAAATTGTCATAAAAGCAACTTTTTCTCCTTGTCATGTAAAGCGCAAGAAAACGAGGTCGGATATATTAAAGACTGTTTTTGGAGTATCGATAAAAGTTTATTTTTACAAATATTTATCGGCTTAGCCTATTGCAAAAATTAGCCGCTCGCCGGTTTTGTTGTCTGCAATCTTATCATCGTTGATGCAAGATAACATATTTGAGATCTTCACTTATCGCCCCTGACTGAAGATTATAAACCATCCTATCTTGACATTGAATTTCATTTCGAGCATCTAGCAAATTTGAAACGTAATAAATTTCTCCAATTTTACAAGTGAGGTTTAAAAATAAATAGGATAATCATCGCATTTTTTCTATTTTTGGTCCTCCTAGAAATAAAATTTTGCCCTGCTCTATGAATTTTGCATGTTTATCGTGTCGCAAACCTAAGCATTTGATTTTAATGTGCTCACGAGCGCCTGCTGTTCAAAGAAGTAAATAATTACGTTTACTCATGGTTGGTAAATCCGTATTTTCCACGAGAAAAAAAACCGTCCTTTGTAAAATGCAAATGAAGTTAATTCCGACATTAAACTGCGCTCTACTAAGTGGTAGCTAAAAACTTGATGCTGCATGTTTACAATGCGAATTATCGATAAAACTTGCTACTTAAACATATTTTTATAGATTTCGTGCAACTATGTCTCCGAAACAGGAAAAAACATTAGATAAGTCAAACTGAACGCGTTAAAATAATTGAAATTTCGATATTCTATGCTCACGTTACCAAGGAACCTAATATAAAGGCTATTTTTATTTGTAAAATTACTGTTTATTCATTTGGATTAAATCATGACTCATTTATATTATTTCGCCTTGCGTTTAGAAAACAGATTAGGCTTTCTTTTGTCCTAGGAGTTGTATTTTTATGCAGTCTGATTGCTAGGACTCTACACTAATTTGGGCATTTCTGGTCACTTTCAGATGCGCGTTGAGGCGGGAGGACTTTGATCGTAAAAGTGTGAATCTAATTTTTTGACTGAAACCTCTCTGAATGATGAGCGCTCCAAAGCGAAGGAAAATTGCCAATTTCGAAATGAGCGACTCTAGTCAGGCTTTGCTGTACCCGGTTTTGCCCGATGAATTGCTAGAGGACACCCCGACGATCGATGTTTTTGTCGACGAAATTGTGGACAAGCGCAAAATTTCGGAAATTGTAGTTAATTTAAACAAAACGTTACCAATTCCCGACCTAAGCCATTTAAAACGAATCAAGTGTAATGAGGTGCTGCTTTGCCCTCGGTCAGAAGAAATTCACCTACCTGCAGATGTGTACCCGTTTTTGATTAAATTAGGTTTCAAAACCGAATTACTTAAAAATAGCATTCGAATAACGAAAGTGGCCGCTATACCTCCTAAAGTTAGGAAGCAATTTGAAAAGGTCAATACTTTATGGCCGTGCAATTTCCATCCGAATAAATACCTTGAAAAATTATCTACTAATACGCTATTTTCAAAAAGTGAACTTGAACAACACGTTATTTATATGAAGGTAGCTCTGGACTTAGCTAAGTTTGTCCAAGAACACTTGGCAACTAAGAAACTACAAGGCGTTGTGGTTGTAGATCCCAGGTCTAACTCTTTGGTAGCTGTTGGCTATGACCAGTCCAAGGTTAATCCAGTAAAGCATTCGGTTATGGTGGCCGTGGATAATGTCGCTAAGACTCAAGGTGGGGGCGCTTGGAGTTCTGGGGATGAAGATGAAGAGAAGGGGGACCAAAAACAATGTAGTAGACTGACTGACGAGGAAAAATTAAACAGCGGAAAATTAGAAATGGAGGGATCCAAAATTGTTACTGATAAAACAAATGATCTGAAAGGCATTCCTTACAAAATGCAAGAATACTTGCGAAAATTGTACCCAACTGTGAAGTTTGGCGCGCCGCAGTACAAGCGCAAAGAAGAGTTGGAGAAACCGGAAGATGGGCCATACCTATGCACGAATTATGATATTTACACCACTGAAGAGCCTTGCGTTATGTGTTCCATGGCTTTGATCCATAGTAGAGTTAGAAGAGTATTTTTCGGAAGAAAATCATGCAAAGGAGGCTTGATTTCCACTTGTAAAATTCACTGCGTAAAGGACTTGAATCACCATTTCGAAGTCTTCGGTGGACTTTTGGAGCAGGAGCTCCACGAATCATGACGCCTTGCTTCCTCGCAGAAACACTTAATAATGACCATATATTTTATCTTCTTTATATAAACACTTGAAAATAGTTGGTTGAAATTCTATCTCCTTAAAAATTCCTCTAACTTCTCAGCCCAGTTCTAAGCAGTAAAAAAGTCGTTAAATAATGTTTGCAGTCCTATTTTTAAATGCGTCTATTCTTTTTTACAAGGGCATCTAATTGACCAAATTAATAAGCCATTTAGTTAAATGAATCGGCGAATTTGATCCTGTAATTTAAGATTATATCGCCTAACTTGAAGAGCCCGGGTAATTTTTGCACGCAAATTGCTTAAAAGCGGTTGAAATTTGCGAAAAATTCCTGAAATTACTACATTAATTGCTGGGTGACATTATTTACAATGACTAGCTATTATGAAAAAAATGTTGTCATGTGAACCTCACTGGAATCTTCAGTTGCGCATTGTTTATGAAGTAAGCAATTATTTGACCAAGATGCCAGAGGTTCAATAAAGATAGAGTTATATCATTTTGTGTATATATTTTGTTTCAGTACAATTTATGGCTGCAAAGAGTTTATGATTTTGGGTATAACATATGATATGAATCAATGTTTTTAATTTTGTATAAATTATTTAATCAGTTGTGCCGAGCGAAGCAAAGCACTTATTTTATGCCGATTAATATTTTAATTTACTAATGGTTAAGTTGCGATGAGTCACACGAATTGCTGAGACTGAATCCTAAGACGTTTATCACTTATTTTCTGATTTAACTCTCTTCACTTTCACTTCATTTAAGGTGTTCACTTTACTACGCTGTATTGTGCTATCAACTGACCGGCTTCTCCTATACAGATGTCTTAAGTTTCAGGGATATCCTATAAAATATTTCAGAGTAGACCAGATATAAATAGTTCTCAAACAGTCGAGATTATTGAATATTCGAAAATTACGATTTGAAATTATATTTTTAAGCGTATTCATTTCTTATCGTATTTCCATTCAGCGACGGATGAGTGAGCGAAGTGAACGAATCCGGAGTAAGCAAAGCTTATGCGGATTTTTATGGATCCGGAACTACAAACCTATGGCATAGGAAAATAATCTTAATAATTTATATAAGTTGCAAAATTTGCATTCAGTGGAAAAAACACTAACAAACTATCAAATATGAAAAAATCGGGGTGCATTGGCTTAAAACTATTTTACGAGCACCTCTTGTTTAATAGGCAACCGGACTTACAAATGAGTCTTCTTGGTCTACCGACTGAGGTAATAAATCCATCAATTTATCGGGTAACCGAGTCGCTTGACGAAACTGTGGATTATTCAAGAGCATCGACTATCTAGTCGGTTTTGAGTAATGTTAGAGAATCCATTTTTATTATGTGCAGGTTTTGCAACTCAAAGACTATTTTCCTTAAAGATAGTTAAGATTCGTAGCTCCAGATCCTAAAAGCAGCAAAAGCATTGCTTACTCGCAGAGTGAAAAGGCAATATGAAATTAACACGCCTAAATTTATTTTTTCAAAACGCAACTTTCGAAGGTTCAAGAATATCGATTACTTAAGGGTCAGCTATGGTTGGTTTTGGGGAATCCTTCTTGGTTTTAAAAAAAGCGCGTACTGATGTGAATAATGTGGACATATTGAGTGAAGATAGTTAAATAGCGGAAAAAGTAATATGTGATATTTAGCTATAAATAAGTAGGTATGACCTGAAAATTCAACTTGTAAATAAATCTGTCTATAAATGATAGACGAGGTTTAAAGAAGACGTGTTTAATGATTATCTTTGACTGCATTTTTTGTAATTTAATTTAGAACGACGAAGTTGAATGTCATATCAAAAAGTAAATGAGCCTCGTAAAATCCACTTAGAATCAAATAAGCTCTTCTCTTACTTGGGATTCGCCTGCTTTGCTCGCTCATCCCCCGCAATGTGAAGATGTGTTAAGGAAGACTGGAACTTGTAATTATGATGAATTTGGTACTTACCTCATATCAGATTATTCGTTTCTTAATTACGTAATATTAACGTGAATTAACTTCGTTTCAATAATTTTGATTTTCCACTTCGCCTTCAACTGGCTTAATTTATTGCAGTACGCTTTTCGTAACGTTTTACTATCAAGACGATTCTTTCCCATAGCTAGTGGCTGTAATATCGACAATTGGTGTTGCTGAGGTATGTTGCTAGTATACAATAAATAATGAATCGTGAATTCTGCTCAAAAGGCAAATCTCTCTGCTCTTATGCTCAGCAAGCATATTGTTTGTCCACAAGAACATAGTTGGGCCGTAGAACGTACAAGAAAATATAAATTTTCATAAAAGTGGAAAATACAAGACTGAGGTGTCGTTATAGATGGATGTATTCTTTATAAACGCCCGTCCAGTTAATTTTTAATTCAATTCGAATCTGTTGTAATGCAATGATCAAATGTTTCAACAACAAATAATTTTTCGCAGTATATGGTGAACTATCCTGTTACCTTTTCCTAATAAGTATACATTAATTATACTAATATGAGCTGGCTAAATAACTTATAATCTACACTGAACCTAATATCGTACTTCATTTATGTTTAATTTAAATTCTGTTAATTGAGTGGTAAGGTGTAAATCGTGTAGATCTTTTATTTCTTAATGGTGGAATTAAATGATCAACTGAGCTGTTTGGTTGAAAACCGAGTCTTTTCATAGTGGTCCTTAATTTATTCCTTTACTGTAGGCATCTTGTGTAAAATAATGGCGTTTGGTATGAACCATAGTGCATTGACTTTTATTCTTAGCGTTTTATGTTTAAATCTCTTCAGTATTTAGATGTTGTAGTTTGGTGGTGATCCTCACAATTGAATTCTATACGTTTAAATGGGGTTTGCGATCGTTTTATAAATAAGTATCTCATTTTGCAGAAGTTTTAGTGAAAAACAAATTTATGAAGATATAAATTTTGCTCTTTACACTTACCAAAATATGTTTTTAAATGTTAGTCCCTTATCCAGATCAAAAGCCAGGTAATTGATTCCGTCTTGTGATAGCTATTGCTATTAAAGTTACTGTCCCTTCTATCTGAGAATGTGATGGGTGATCGGTTAACAGAGAAGTTACGTGAGTGATAGGTGTGTGTTAGTAACAATTGGGTGTAGTCAATATCTTTTCTTAATTTGACATATTTATACAAGGCCACTTAATTGCGGAGACAACTGACATATCGATATAAACAGTTGTAAACCCATGCAAATAGTAAAATTAGTATAGATTGGGACATTCCCTTAAATCTTAGCTGTATATTTATTGCATTTTATGCCCGACATTAGACGCTTGCTTGCTGTATACCAACTTTTTTTATTTCATTTAGAAATAGGTGTCATATTGTTTGACTCTTAATCATTCTTCCATAAGAGCTTAGAATGTCCGCATATTCGTTTGAAAAATTGTTTTTGCAATTTCTATCTAAGGTCAATGTAGTACTCTGCATCGAAGGCTTGTACTCCGCCAATATATATCGCCTAGCCCTTTTTTCATAAGTTTTTTTAAAGTGGGTTACTCTATGGGCTTAGTAGGTGATCGAATGTTTGTTTCTTCATATGAAATTGTGTCTTGGGAGAAAATTCTTCTTTCCAACGAGTGGTTTTAGACTCTTCAGAAACTAGTTTGGAGCAGTTCAGAACACACTAGCAATAATGTGCATGGCTCAGGCCTCGTTTACAATGTAAACTATCTTGATTGAGGGTTTTAGGAATTATCTCTCTTGTTATGACGTCGTAATCTGGGTTTCTACAGCTTAGGTTTTTCATATTTTTCATCTAATTCTTCTCGTATATCATAATTACTTTAAGATTCGTAAATATTTTTATGTGTCAGCTTTGTATTAATTGTCCCTTGCCCATGTGTCACCTCTTATCTTGATCGACAGTGATGTAGAGTGAGCATGTTCTAGTTGACACCTCTGTTCTAAGGATTGTTTTGCAGGTTTGGCGAGGCTTCGTTGAATTTGGTTTCATATTCTCGTAATCCTAGTAAACTGCTGTTTTATCTTGATCTTCTTTTTTTGAAAAATATAGTTTCCTTTTTGTTGCCTAGTTGTTGCTAGCTCTGCTAGTTGTTCATAGTGGTATATAGAAGATTGATGTTAATTGTCATTTAGGGATCTTATCCTTTTACCTTATCTGATAGTTAAGGTTCCTTTTTAGATAGTGTTCTGGTTAAGTGTCAGAATCGTTAGAGAATATTCGGCGCCTGCATTAGTTTTCTCTGTGAAGAATGTTTGAGAAGAAATATGGGATCATAATTTGCTGGGAAGGGGGTTGAATAATATTAAAATCATGGCGAATATGTCAGCCTTCCGTTAATTGTTAATCTAGAGGAGGAAAAGATTTATTTAAAAGTGATTTAATAATATAGTGATTTAATAATATAGTATTAATAAAATTGTTTAATATATGAATTTGTCCAAAAACGTAAGCAGTACATCTGTGATATCACAGATTGCAGTAATGAATGGTGACGCGATCTACTTGCGTACCCAATCACCTTTGAAAACGAACACTTCTTTGTTTTTCAATCATTAAAACTGTTCTTACGTAATAATCAACATAAATAACAATGAACTCAAAGTTCCTGAAATTATTTAAAAAATTGACTTAAAAAACTCCATCAATACTAACGTAAAAAATTAAAATTAACGTACTTAACTCCTCTAATCTATGTTTACATATTATGCATATTTATTTCGTAACCAATAGACACATCATCCAAATTAACATTTAATTATGTACGAGAACTGTATTAAATACGGTCCTGACGGAGTTGAGAACAATGATCGCTAAAGACGTACAGCCGTCAAGTTGATTGGGTTAATTGTCGAATTATACATTTGACCACGTGATTCCTGACGGCAACTGCTCCCTCAAGGTTAACGGAATTCATCTTTCAAATAAACATATTTCTGAGAACATTTTACGAAAAAGTATAAAACCATCCTCGCAGATGCACCTAACAAGCTCGTTTTTTTCAGATTTCAGAGCGTCATGAAATCGCGCTGGTTTCAGGCGCAGCAACAGCTTAACTTTAGGCTTCATTATTTCCTTATTTTGGTACCATATAAGCTTCGGTTATGTAAACATGAACTAGATGTTTGTTATGGCTTATTTTGATTAATATTTAATATTCTTACATCCTGACTCAAAGTCAAGGTCTGAAAGTGGCCTTTTATGTTAATAGCGTAGCTCATTTAGATTAAACTTCAATATTATAAGACTACCTAACATGGGGAATAACTTACGACCACAAATGCATAAATTATCCTTTATTTTCCTCTTTTCAAAGAACTAATTGTTAGATTATATTAATTATCGTTACACCATCCACAATTATTTCAACGTTAATTCCGCTGACTGCCTGTTTTAAAATATCGAATGAAGATTCCATATTTGTCTACAAAATAGTATCTATTATTCAGGCTTACACTTTGGTGCGAAGGTCGAATTTCAGCAATGGCCATGCAATCATTCTTATAACGCCACCTCGTTTCTTAACGCCGAAATTGTTCAGAAAAGGACGACTATTCCAACTGATTTAATTTTACATGTTTTTTTTTGTTTCAGGAACAGATTTGCCTTTAGCTGCCTTGACATAAACGGTGCTGATTCGAACTTGGACGCGCTAGTCACTATCGCTCCTTAAGAAAATTCACGCAATTCTGGAAATCTACAATAATAATCAACTTAATCTACTGAAAAATACAAAATAACATTCAAAAACCTTAATATCTCTCTGCCAATTCGCCAAAACAAGGCATAATTGGAAATCCCTGAGAAAATACTCGAGGAGCACGAAACGAAAAAAAAATTGCAACTCCTAATGGCAGGCGAACGTTCGACTTGATATCGCACAGTTGACTCGTGCAAACGGAATAGATAGAGACAGCCGAGTTTAAGTTTGTTTACAGGCGAGCATTTTTACACACTTATTTATCGCACAAAGTGCTTCTGATGACGAAATCTAGATTATAAGCTATTGTAAATTGCTCCTAATTTATGTAGTTGACTCTCGCGGGACGCATCCAAATACAGTTATACAGTTCTAGTGCGATTTTCGAACGATTCAGTCAGTCGGACACTTGTTACATGTTTTTCCACAAGCGATTTAGTGATTGTACTTCAAGTACCAAGCGCCACACCGCAGTATGGTTTATTTTAGTTATTTAGTTCTCGAAGACACGTGAAAGTTCCCAAAGTCTCAGAACAATCAACTAAAAAGTTCGCCTTATTTACGACTTTAAAAACAAACTAGTGCCCTTTAGCAAACGAAAAGTGTTCGCCAAAACGGCCCAAGCCAATTAGTGCCACGATTTTACAACTGGTTGTTTTTTAAACAATTCTAGTGCTCCTCGAGATAGGGCAGAGTTCCTTGCAACGCTCCTTGTGAAAATAAATGGATTTTGAATGTTATATTTTGCATAAAATGTTGGAAATAGACAATTCTTTGCTACAAAGTCACCGTCAACGTGAAACAACAGGAATAAAGAAGCTGTACAATTCATTTTTCGTTATGTTCTAATTCGACCCGAGATCGAAAAAGCGTAGCACTCAATTCTCGTGGGACAATAAGAACAATTTTACTTATTTTTGATTTTGCCCGTCCTCGCAAAAAGGGCCCAGGATCTTGGAGGTTTCGCCCAAACAAAATCAACATTTCAAACAGTAGAAGCGAAGAAACTAATCCAGATCCGCATCGATCGGGAAATTTTGGAGGACCTCGTTATTATGGATTATCAGTTATACGAACCTCCGCACATTTTGATGAACGACAAGTCATCAAAAAACAATTGGTATCTGACTAGTTTTATAATGGATAGCGACGAATATTTCAACTGGCACAATGCTATCAAAATAAACAGTTCTTCCGATTCCGAAGATAAAAACTCCCGCAAACGCAAATCTCCCGATAATATTTGCAGCGATCAGCCTAAAGCAGCTAAAGGCAATGACTCCTATGACAAATTCGCGAAGGATCCTCTCGATGTCGGCGAGCATCAACGCAAAGAAGCTAAAAAGACTGCAAATGGACAAAATGGTAAGTAAAGAATATGTTTTTAATTGCGACTGCGCTTGCCATTCGATTTTCCAATCGAATTTTTGACTGTTTTTCAAGGGCTTGTATGTCGCTACTATCACTGAAGATAAATTATTATAAAATAACACTGTCGTTATCACTGTTGATGCTAAACATTGTATTGATTGCATGTATATGAATTGAAGAGTTTGGACTGTTCCTTGCCTATACGTCTTTAAATGCTTTGAATGACACAAGCAGAAGTACCAAATGGACTTTAAATTTAAAAGGATAAATGACAATCAGTATAGCTCAATCATGCGTGCATCTTGTACTGGTTTGATGAATTGCTTTTTAATTGCCTACACACAATGGTCGATAAACAGAACTTTAGCCTCTGCAAAATACACTAGATAGATCTTTAGATTAGTTTTAAATCAGTAAAATCTGTAGATATTTGTGGTAATCTTCATCTGCAAGATGCCCTATTTAGCTATATTTGGCGCTATCTTACCTTTCTAAGAATAGTGCGTTAGATCAGAGTTAGATTATTAATGTTAGGAAAAAACCGAGAGTCAAAGTTAGTATATGACGTCGCATTGGGGTTTAGTGTATGACTTCAGAATAATTGCAAGGCTGTCACATTTGGAAATTTTTCAAACTAAACAAGTTTTAGATTTTCAACTTGACATCTTGTGAACGCTAAAGATTTTGTAAGTTAACAGTTCATAGACGGTTATTTATAAGTAACTGTTTGCTTGTGAATTGTTACGAAAGAATTTAGGTTATCTGAAAGAGCTTGTGTCTAAAGTTGGCTATTGGTTTCCATTTTTTTACCATGCGAGATATAAGCAGCAGCTTATTCCCTTAGACATCACTAAGTAAATCATTAGATCAAAAAGATAAATCAAAGTTAATCAAATTAAAAATACCGTATCAAACAACCCAACCATATTTACTTGTTTATGCACTGAAAGAGATATTGAATTACATGAATAAATAGAAATATATATGCAATATCTACAAAACTATGTACTTGCATATTATTAAGATTCCAGAGTTCCACAGCTTATATCGATATTAATAAATACAGAAATACTAACAAGTGATAATGAGAAATGACATCAATTTAAAAATTAGCAAGATAGCTGTGATAACTGAATGAAATGACTTTTACTAACATAGATGGTCCCATTAATTTCATGGTGACGATTTGAAATTGCAAAGGATCCTTTGTAGTAACAAAAGTTGCTTCTTTTGGAGCAGTATTTTTGTTATTTCATTTTTGATTGAAGCCATTAGTAATATACGCAGATTTGTGAATCTCTTGGAATTTTGAATAAATTACCAAAGATCTGCACGGACTTCGTCCGTATGAAACCCATCAGAAATCAACACTTATATTTAAAGTGCGCCCAAAAAGAAATCAGAAATTGTATTTAATAAATTAAATTGTTGAAATTATGTAACATAAATCTTAGAACTAGATTTCAATTATCGTTATTTTTCATTATATGCACACTGTTAATTGACACGAAGACATTTCAGAACCGAGTGCTTATCAATTTTGTGTCCTCAAACTGACTTATTTTAATTTCTATTTTATCACAATCCAATAAACGTATTGTCAGTTTTAAAATGCATATGTTTGATGTAAAGTGAAAAATTAATTAAGATTAAAAATTTTTAAATTCGCGCTGTGCTTGTTTCTAATTTCTATAATATCATACCTAAATAGTTCTTATTATCATCCCTTAAATTTTAATTTTGGCTGACTGATTTTATACCAATTTAATTAATTAGTACACATATAAAGTCTTATGTTTATTTATTTTCCTGGAACTGCAAACGGAAACATATCACCATAAACAAAAAGTCTGGAGTGCCCCCATTCAAAATTCTAGTATCTTACCTATACACCATAAAACTACAACTCAAACTGAACTCCTGTATTTTCATAATTTACATGTCAACAAACTAAGTTTATTTGGTTTTAAATAGGCTGTGAAGCTTCTTGAATTCTTGATATTGTCACATTGATGTGATTTAAATGTAATTATTTATAGCCTTCTTTACGTAGTTTATTATTTATGAATAAATTATGCATAATCATATTATTTACTTTTCTTAGGCTGGTGAATGAAAAATAAAAACTAAAATTGATGCTTCACCTGTATATCTTAAAAGCAAGGTTCTGTTCAGTGCCTGTATTTGCATTTCTATGAGTTTCACTATTTTCAAGTGGTAAAAAATATCGCTTACTCAGGATTCGCTCACGCAAAAAATCCATGAAAATTATAAACTTGCTTCGTTTGAAGTTTTATTTTAAACTGTTTTTTCGAATTTATGACTTATATTCTTCATAGTTAATATTATTGGTATAATTTAATGGCCAAAAATAAGACTAAACTTTAGAATCGAGGGAATCATATATTCCCTACTTTTGAAGCAATATTTTAGAACTCAAATGTAGTGGAATAACGCCTCATTTCAAATAGTGAAGGAACAGCGAAACATCATAATGACTTCACTTCTAAGGCAACAACAAACAAAAACGATAGAATATTGAAATTTCGCTCTCTTGTTGGGCCACTTGTATTATGTGCATGTATAAGCGTCAGTTGTTAATTTTAAGATATCGGCATGGAAAATTTTGGAACTGATTTAAAAATAAATGTTCTTTTTAAGATATCCAGGTTAAGACATATTTAAACGTATCACCCCACACTTAAAATTAATTATAATAAACTTGAATTATCTAACTGTTGGCTTTGCGACTTTGTTACATTATCAGGAGAATGAGTATTTACCTGAAGTAAACATTCACTTATATAAGACTGAGCGAACAACAAAGAAATTCGCTACCGCATCAATGTCAAGTTCAGGCAGCAACAAATGCTTTAATTTTAATCATGTATAGAATTTTTATATTATGTGTAGTTCTGTATAATCCGGTCTATTCAGATAACTTAATGGCATTTGACATACTCAAATATGTAGAACTGCATCAGATATCGAGATGTCTAATTCCGATAACCGAATCTGGTGGTTTCATGAAACTATCTTCTGCATATACTGAAATATAAAAAATACCAAAAATTCAATTTCATCTCTGTTGGATTGTATTTCGCTAAACTTTGGAGTGAAGAAAACTTATTTTTTGCGAAAATGTTTAATTTTGCACAGAAGTAGATTATATTCAAAATAAGAAAATTCTTGGAGAGGAACAAAACTACTTTTTAACTCTATTTCAAAGAACAAATTTGACTAAAACACAAGTATAATGTATTTCTTAGCATATACTTTGTTGTTATTAATTGTAATGTTTACATTTACTGCAAAACGCCAAGCATCAAAAGCGGCAATCCTCATTTATATATAAATAAGAATTCATTTGCTTTTGCATGTGCACCATAAAATCAATTAATAGGGACAGTGATAAAACAGTATGTAAAAAATTTATTTAATGGGAGAAAGTGGATATTAATCTGAATCTATATATTAGTTATGCAAGCAAGTCCACACTTCTGGTCGTATGTGCCAGTCGTCTATTTCATGGTACACGGGCATATAAAATATGAAGATGCTCCCAACCTCCCCATTTTACAGTACTTTCTCTACAACGCAAATAAAGTGGGCTTATCAAAGTTTCATGTACGAATTGTGGGACTGTAGAATGACGTACATACTTTGATTGACAAGAACGTGATATGAACCCGAAGAGTTTAAAAATGTAAATAGTGAAGTAAATGCCTCCATCTATTTATTCTGGAACAGACTGAATAGCATTGAAACGTTATTTATCAGTGATTGTTTTTATCTGGCTTAGCTGCTTGCATACGGCTCTTTATCTGTAAGACTGTATCTCAAATTCCATAAACTGACAGAACGTCCTTTTATTATTTTGAACTAGATCTATTGGTCTGGTAGTAGACCGTCAAATGTTTATTTACTGCTTTTAATCTAGTAACAAGCGCCTGCCATCTTGTTTCCACGTAAAGTTAATACTAAGAGCAAACAACTACCTTCCTTGGTCGACTATAATCGCTAACTGTTTGAATAAATGTTGATAAAACTGTGGGTGGTGACTGAGTGATTGGTCTGTAATTTTCCAAATTCTGATTTTATGGAAGTCGATGTCGGGGCCATTTTGTAGCAAATATGAAAATGGATTGCTTGATTAAATGTACGTATTTGATTTCATTTACGATTAGTGAAACTTAGAAATTAAACATTGACTTTAGACTCGAGAATTCCAAACTCTTTGTATTGTGGAAATAAATGGTTTGTCATCTCTTTGTTTAAAGAGCTGATTACATTCGGAACAAAGAAGTGCCCAATACCAAATTTCGCGTTAACATTTTAGATTTTCAAATTCTACATTATGGAATATCTAGTGGGGATAGTTGGGGTTTATCGGACTAACAATACCCTGGACTATGAGTATTGTCAATTCAAGTTATGTTTATAATCTGCTGTCGTGCATTTTAGGGCATCATCAATTTTATAACGAACTACTAAATTTTAATATAAACAACAGGAGTATAAGAAAGGAAAGGGTGTGCCAATGAGGGTCAGCATAGAAACGACGTCTGACAATGAAGACAAAACAAGATTAGTAATCAATAAGTTTAGTTGTGAGCAATAAGAACTATCAAATTGAATGAAAATTCTGCAAACTTAAACTAGAAGTGAACCATTAATGTGGGCTGCTATTGATAGTAAAAACAACCTTACTCTAGATCTAAACTCAGATTGCCATCTAACTATATTACTTCTTTCAAGTGATCTTACAATATCTCACCAAGACAACCTTCTTACAAACTACCTCATAAGTAGCTCTCTATAAAAATTCAGCATGCTTATTTCCAGGCCATTTCTAAATGAGCCTTGACCCTTATCTTTAGCAGATTGTCGTGAATGTCAAACGAAATACCGTTCATTGCTTTAAAAAATTGCTAATTCTATACAATTAAATATTTGTTACCATATAGCTTTGTTTATTAAACAAATGTTTCTCAGTTTATACCTTAGGTCTCTGCTGAATTTAGGATAAAAGATACAAAAACCCGCGCCTCTATTATCCAACTTTGCCCCGTCTGTTGGTTAGATGCACCAAAAGTTATTTATTTCTGGAAAAACTATATTTTTCATATCTAATAATCGAGACGAGAAAATGCGATTTTTTTTATATCCTACTAAAATTCCATTTGATTTGGTTCCCCACCAAAAGCTAAGAAGATTTGCAATTTTAATAACAAAATTAATATGTAACTCTCAAGGTAAATGTGTCATATTTTAACTAAAAATGTTATTATAATAAATTATCCATAGCGCTTTTGACTGTAGTGTTTGTAACGAAACAGGATTTTTGCTCAGAGAATTACAGATTATTGTAGATTATGCATCAACCGATTGCTTCAACCACAACTTTTATATACTTAAAACATGTATACTGAGTGGCAATTATCTGATGCCAATGCTTGAAAATTTTGATGATTTTTTACAATCCTTTATACTGTATCAAATATCGATCTCTATTTTCAACTTGATTCTTATTTAGTAATCTATAAAAATTTTTATCCAAAAGAAAAAAGAGGCATTTGCAAACATCATAGTTTCACGATAAAATAATTCTTTATTAATTATTACTTCACGAAGAAAGTTTAAAAATAAATATTTGTATTATTTCGAATGTCCACTCGGATTGGGGATATATTCGGAATGAAATCTTGTATGGAGGTGCAGACCAAATTTTATGTATCAGTCATATATCATTTTATGATGTTCTTGTGTAATTTGGTTGATGAGGCTTAGCTGTAAAAAGTGGCTACATTTTCGACCTTGCATTATAAGATACTTTAAAATAACATGAATTGACTTATTAATTTATCCTATTACTGGGGTCTTAATAAAGAATGTATTTTCTATAATAATGCAATAAATACTATTTATATTTTTTGAAAATTATATGTTTCAATATTCTTTAGATTTAAACTACAATCTAAATTATATGAAGCAATACAAATCGTATTTTTCAATATTTTGTTGAAACACTGAACTTTTTTTAGAAACAAACTTCGTTTTACGGAAATTATGAAATCTTTATTTTTAAAATTATTGTGGATTCAGTTTATTTTTTATAATAGAATGAAAAGCTACAACATTTTTTTAAAGTTTTTAAAACGCATTCTAGCTTAAGTTCTGGATACATCAAGTCTAGATAAAAGCTACCTCATAGAAGGTTATTTTATAAATGTGTAGAAAAGGCTTCGTTTTTCTTCACAAATGAGTAGAATTGTTTTTACAATATAAATATTTGAGACAATTTCGAGGTCAAACCCTAAATTTATTGCATAATAATATTTGGCAGTGGAATTGAAACACTTCTTCCAACTACCTTACTTCATTTTTAACAATATCAGTTGTATTTTGTAAATTCGAATTTTTAATTGAATTTTCATTGAATTTCTAAATGTGGTTGCTCAGAATTTATTTTTCCTTTACTAAATAACATAGTGGCTACTTTTTACATATCAGATTTTGAATTCTTAATTCACATTCCTAAATTTTAATTTATGTTTTCATTTTAATGTCTTTAATAAAGGTTTTGGAGTTGTCCAAATTATATTTGCTACCTCTATGTTTATGATGTTCCAAAGTCTTTCTTTCCCTTCGAGTTTGCTTTTCAGTGCTGACCCTCACAATATGAAATTCTTCATCCACAGCAAAATAGAGTTTGCGATTTGATATGTGCATTGCATTATCCCATCGTAAGCAAATTTACGCTTGTTATAATGATAAATTCGTAATGGTTTAAAAAAATTACATCGCTTGCAGCTCAAATTTGCGGTAGTACAGGGGGCTCCGTTTAAGCTTTTACAAAAATTAAGAGCAGTAGAATTTTTTTAATGAACCACAATTTATGTTTGTTAAATCAGTGACTGATATTTAAATGTATGTATTTATCCCACTTTTTAATCCGTCCTGTTGCCTCTAGGCCGTTTTGCAACATATTTAATAACGCTTTTGCCTTATTATGAGCTACAGCCACTTGTACACAGCCTTTCATAATAGTATTTCATGACCAAAAGTTAATCAAAACAAATTTGTAAAACTGTTCAACGAAATCTCATTTTGTTGAGAATTGAAATTATGTGTACACTTTATATATTATATTAAAGTTAACAATAAAAACCGATATAATAGATTTTAGTTATAAATAAAATTAAAGTATTGAATAAGCAACACTAAAATGTAAAAAAATCATTTTTTCTTAAGCAATTTAAGAAAATCTTAAACTTTCAACATTAAATTATGTAAATCGTATGAAATAAATTGAAAATGAAACCATGAATTATTAACACTAAAAAAGCATAATTGATATCGTTGAAGATTCAAGACTTGTACAATTGTGGTAAGATACTGGTTTTATATTGATTGCTGACAAAAAATTCTATGGAGCCTGCTTTCTTTAAGCTCAAATATTAACAACTTATGAATAGTTTATTATTTCATTTACGGACAATTCTTTTGCTAATTGTTTCCTGTGTACGAAATTTATACTTTTAATTTAACCAATTGAAAAGATTTTTAATGCAATTCTTCATTAAATATCTATTAGAATAATGAATTCATTAAAAGATATGTTAATCTTGTTTTAGATTGACTGAAATTCAATTTTCAACTAAAATCAAAATATAAAATTTCTGTTTGATTTTTATATCGTACCTAGGAATTTCTTGCAGAGCTAAATAAATTTGCTAAAGCAGACATTTGTTGAATTGGCTGAAAAAATAGAGGACTTCAAATGTTGGACGTTTAGTTACCCTTTTTAATTGAGACTGGAGGCACAGCTACGATGTTCCTGCATGTTAGAAAGATAGTGGTTTATTCTTAATTTTGTTATAGGAAGATGTAGTTGAGGCTTGTTACGAATTGGAACAAAAAAGTATGTATACGCCTATAGAGACTGTAGATTTTTTATATATTTAACTTTTTAAGAAACTTTTTGGGATATATTTAGTACTTATTGATTTATTACTTTAAAATTTGAATGCTCTTCTTACAAACTAAAAGTATTTTCGCCCCTCTAATCATGACATTATAATGAGGGTCCAACCAAACGCTTGCTTTTAAAATCGTTTAATATAAAAATGTCTTATGAATATTATGAACTACCTGACCATTCTTACTATACCTAAGACTACGTTAAAATACCGGGTAGCTTAACGTCAGGGGTTTATGTTTATGCTCTCACATTCATGTTATCTGCATGGTTTGAAATGTTTCGGTAATTTATGGATATAAAACTATAAAGTTTGCATATCATAAACATGAAATTTCGAGGATTAGAATTAACAATAAAACATGTTTTATAGTGTACTTTAAAAATAATTAATACAATGGGCAAATTGTAAACGCATCATCTAGCTCACAAACATTTTAATGCGCATATTTTCAAGATTTGCCCACACAACCTCTATTTTGAGTTGTTTACAGCATGAAAATGAAAACTAAATTCAAACAAGAAACTTGAAATCTATAATTCTCCGTGTTTACATTTCGTTTTAAAGTCGTCACGATTTTAACATAACATGCTAAGGTATACTATATACTTTAAATAAGCTCGTAATTCGATTGGATATCGTGTTTATAGTTATGAAAACTACCCTCTTAAATAAGTTAAGGCAATATGTTAATCTTCTCACATCCAGCAATGATTCGGCCATGATAAGGATCATCTCGCGAGATTATAACGTGCTGAAATATACCTTCAAACTAATTAAAAATTAGTTTATCTGAAACTCTGTTTACATTCTCTTACGCATAAGAAGTATATGAAGAGAAAAAATCGATCAAAAAGATTTTGTGTCATTTTAAAGATTTTCTTACTCTATACTTGTATAGGTCCAACACTTGCCAATAAAGCGAAAAGAATCATTTAAAAATGTATTTTTGCACGTCGCTATGTTTTTCTGGCAAACTAAAAGGTATTACCAAATTTATGCCAGCTGACTCAGGCTATTTTACTAAATTAATGACAATCAATTTACAACAAACTATTCTACCAAAAATGGAAGTTTAAATAAATAATAAAAAACTATGTTTAAACGGAATATCAGGGCAATTAATCGCTGTTTGATTCTTCTTCAAAAATATCGTCTTTCAAGAAAAACCGCTACTCAAAAGCGAGAGACTGAATATATAGCTCATATCATAGATTCTAGCAAAAAATATCTGCCACGAAATCAAGATTCGCGTGTAAATTCGCTAATACTTCTTGCCATCTTCTAGTAATACACAGGGCGGAAGTGAATACATTCTAGGTCAGTGGATAAAATGGCTTTTTTATGAATTGATCGCCTACACACTACTCGTGTAGTAAACAAGTATGCTTCCATGCAAGCAATAGGTACAACGACTTTTGTTGCATCAAGGAAGGGTTAATGGGCACTTCATCTGTAATAAACACATCAATATGTTCTCTGCTGTCATACTTGTTCCCAAATCGAAAAGTTTTTCGGATCACCAGACGGACTGCTCGCTATTTAATAAGTTAAATTGTCTGACTCAATGAAATAGTCACTCGGGCACAACTGGAGTTAATTGAAAAGCTAAGTAAATGCATTCTATGACGCAGATAATTGAAAGTGATCTGTAGCTACGAGAATAAATAATAGAACTCAATGGCTTCCTTTATTAAAACCATAACATTTTCATTTTTTCTCAATAGCTAATCAATTAAATAAACTCACAAATTTCTGCAGATGACGCAAAAATAAAATACATGAAGGCCCCTGAACAAATTAACAATTAACAAATTAATGAGTAGAGTAAACTCCATTAAAATCTATACAAACACAGGTTTATACAGATAATACTCATGTGTATTCTCAGATGCGGAAAACTTCGATCTACGTAATTCAATCAACAAACGATAATATTCTCGCCAGTCTTGTTGCTACTCCGTGCATATTTACATGCACAAATTGCATTAAAATTTCCTTTGTCGACCGTCAGTTACACATTTTCCAAGCAATTCGAAAAACCCAATCAAGATGTGCGCCACGAAATATGGCGTTGTTGAAGGTACTTAATATTTAGACAGCAAAACATTTTAGTTGGAGGGGACAGTAGATCTTCAGAAATTAGCGCTCATTAAATCCAGCAATTTGATTACCTAACCTAACATAACATAGATCACTTCATATAAACAAAAAATATAACATTAACCATTGCAGACGCAATTAAGAAATAATTATTTGTTGCATTAACTACTCAAAAAAATGTGAAATCCACTTTTAATTGATAAATTCAAACCTTATCTATCGAAGCTATTCCTGCGATCTGTATATACAATTACTTTAATAACCCACGTATTTTTTGTCTAAAGTTATGCAATTATTTGAACTCTAGAGTGTAAACATAATTTCAAACAATATATTTAAAACATACATGTTTTCACATATATTAAGTGAAAAATTACTTTATTATTGCATTGAGTTGTCTATCGTATGCTAAATCACTGCCTTTAACCATGATCCCATTGTAATAATTTAACCACTTTGCAAGCCATGATTTCATATATTCACACACTTCTTAATTTTAGGTACTTCAAGAATGCCTCAGTGGCAAGTCGATG
The DNA here is from genome assembly GCA_033557835.1 of Helochares maculicollis. Classification (NCBI taxonomy): domain Eukaryota; kingdom Metazoa; phylum Arthropoda; class Insecta; order Coleoptera; family Hydrophilidae; genus Helochares; species Helochares maculicollis. The sequence continues at coordinate 50,205 of JAWQRO010000132.1, forward strand.
ACATTGCTGATCTAAATGCAGACATCGAAGGGTCTCTCAATGAGTTGGGAGGTGATTTATCCAACAACTCCTATAATATGAGGTAAAAATTATCTTTGTAACTCATTACTAATTGGTAGCGTTACACCTTAAAATTAAAGAAAAATCAATCGTAACACATAACAAACCAATATTTTCCTAGCGATGCCATTCTCAACATATCAGGCTTAACTGTCTTCAAGCAAGAGGCTCCATCCCCTACACATGATGCAGCTAATCTTCAAATGGCTAGGCAACAACAAAACGTCCAAGCAAGCAATGATGCATCCAATCCAAATAACGTTCATCACAACACAAATCAAATGATCAACAACACCATCCATCAACTTTTAGGACAAGGCAATTTTACTAATATTCAAAACTCTGTTGATGGTGAGTTTAAACAGTTTCTCAAATACAAGTAAAAACTAGTTTTGTAATTTTTATGTTTATTTGATAAGATTTGTATTTATTTTCATTGCCATTTGTAGGGTCTTATTTAGAAGGGCAAATATGTGCTCTAAATCCAGATAATTCTAGTTTAAGATAAAAATTTGTGTTTAAAAATTGGTTTATTCGCAATAAGCATGTACATAGTGTACCGACTGTACCGCTATGCAGTATCATATAAATTGCAAATTATTTTTCAAAGCCATGAACTTAAATAATACGAATTATTTTCTTCAAGGTGGGGTGATGCAGTCGCCAAACTTAACTCCTGACTATAGTATGGGATCAAACTCTAGCAACTCTACTTACCCTGAAGACAGCCGATTTCAGTATGTCTTGGCAGCTGCAACTAGTATCGCTACAAAAATAAACGAAGACACCTTAACGTATTTAAATCAAGGACAGAGCTATGAAATCAAATTGAAAAAGCTCGGTGATTTATCAACTTACCGTGGAAAGATGTTCAAGGTATTGCTATTATCACCTTTTTTAGAGCAAGTACTATTATGCGATTCATAATGAGTGTTCACCGTCAAAGAGATATGCTGAAATTGAAGAGAGGCAACTTTTTATACCAAATATAGACTCGACAGTATCATTAAGTTGATTTTTCCTCTTTCAGTCAATAATACGTATATGCTTTCATGAAAGAAGATTGCAGTACATGGAAAGGGAACAAATATCTTCTTGGCAAAAATCACGACCTGGCGATAGAATTTTGGAAATCGACGTGCCTTTATCATATGGTCTGTTTGATGTAGTACAAGCCCCCAATGCTCTTAATACAGTTCATTTCACCTGGGATCCTACTAAAGAAGTTGGTGCTTATATAAAGGTAAGCAAGTCATAGATTAAATTATTGTCTTCCTCGAAATTCCTTCTGTATGCAGTTGACTACTCAGTGAAATAATTCAACAGTTTTCTAAAACAAGTTGTGGTTTTCACTTGCATGCAGAGAAAATAAATAAATTGGTCCATAATTGTTGTTTGAACACCTCTCTTTTGTAATAAACATATTATAGCTTAATAATATTAATGTTAACATAACCTACAATGCAATAATACGGTCATGAAAATTATAAATGTATTTTCACTATTACCATTTTTTTAGGTGAATTGTATTAGTACAGAATTTACTCCAAAGAAGCATGGGGGTGAAAAAGGAGTGCCTTTTAGAATACAAGTAGAAACATATCAAGCCTGTGATGCTTTTGAAGTGCCCAAACGTCTTCATGCTGCTGCATGTCAAATTAAAGTGTTCAAGTTGAAGGGTGCTGATCGAAAACACAAGCAGGATAGAGAGAAGATCTTGAAACGACCACCAACTGAGCAAGAAAAATATCAGCCCAGCTATGAATGCACAGTTTTAAGCGATGTAAGTATCCTCGTTGCCCATGAAAAGTACAGCATTGTACACGAAAACAGTAGATTTCGTCTAAGAATTCATTTATTTGTGGGATATTATTACAATTTTAAAACATTTTTTTTTAATTATCGCCCAATAACCGAGCATCATTAAGACTACTTTACAAAACTATTTTTTGGATTTAAATTAATGTAATATAGAATAACTAAGGCTAAGACTCATTTAGTGTTTGAGTTTTAGTAATGTTCTGCAGTTTGAGAAGTATGGATGCTCCAATGTTAATTTGTGATTCGACTCCCTTTATTACACGAGTCGGCAAATTTCGTAAAGTCAATGTGTATTGAAATTTATGGTAATTAAACTTTCCATGCATTCTTCAATTGTTATGGTTTCTGTATCTTCCTTGAAAGTGTCTGCTCTGTTGAAGTGTGTAGTAGGAACATATTTATTATAAATCAGAATTCAATGTTGGCCCTAAGGTATACCTTTGGGGCTCTCAAACTTTAACTTTGATTCCAAGTACAAATTTTAATGTTTTATATGAAAGTGCCCGGAATTAAGTGTAATGATCAGAACTGTCCTTAATTTATGGAATAATCTTTCATATCCTACTGTGGTAAAAGTTTGTGCAACAGCAAAAAAGAAGACAAAGGAAATGTCAATGTTTAAGTTATGTAAATATATGATTGGTATTGTGAATCATTATTGCTAAAGTCTGGTGTTGTTAGGTCACAGTTTTGTTTGGGTGAATAAAGCAAATTAATTGGCAAAATATTTTTGTAAACTATGTCATCCTCAGCGTCTTTATTGTACAACATTTAATTTCATGTATCTCTTACTACCTGAAATTAAATTTGCTTCAGATGTGACAAAATGCAAACATTTGCTTAAAGTAATACAGATCTCATTCTAGTACGACTAGAATTATGAAACAAAAAGTTTATAAAAGATAATTAAATTTACTATTTTACTATGATTATTATTGTGTACTATCGAAATAATTTTAATACTTATATATAATGAACATTTTATGAGACAGAGTCTTTGCAACTGATTTATGAAAAATAGCTATATTCAATGCATCGCAAATTTGACCGGTTTCATGTTTTCTATCAATTCCTTAGCTATTTTTCAAATCAGAACTTTATAAAAGTTTTGAAAATAATATTCACTGCACTAGGGGTTTATTTGAAAGATGTAACATATCTACTTAAATATTTTAAT
>JAWQRO010000133.1:0-53186 GCA_033557835.1 Helochares maculicollis
AGGAATTAGGTATGTTTCTAATTTTTATTCTGACTTTTTTATTTTCTGAAAATCGAATTCTCATTGTAGGCTGGTTCATTGCGCGATAGAAGACAAGATGAAGATGAATCACGATTATTGACAATTTGTATGTATTTTCCTTTCAATAAATGTTTTCATTTAAAGTATTTGAAGTAGTTTTTTGTTGAAAATTAAAATTTTTAAGTATTTTTTTCGTCATGGAACGCATTATTGTATTTTACATAAGTTTGTATGGTAAAAATTGTTTCGCTTAACGAGTGTTTCGCATTACAAGTAAAGCTCCGGAACGAATTATGCTCGTTATGCGAGGTTCCACTGTATATAGTGTACGAATTTATATGCTTTATAACTATCACCTAAAGATGTCTTAGTGAATTGCAAAAGTGATTAAAAGAAACAGATAAATGCATAGATGTAAACTATGTCTTAAATAGAAAATTAAATATTACAAACTAGACAACATTTTATATATAATTAAAAATATTTTACATTCAAGAAGTAAAAGAAGTACTAATCTTATTTAGTGCAATATATCACTATACAATATTTTCTTTCGTCGTCATTTTCTATTAAAACTGTTTATTGCAAATAAGGCAAGTGAGCATTTTCTCTATCGAATATGTTAAAGAATCGTTATCGAAAATTGTCATGGCTACAGACGTAACTTATGATCTCTCGTAAGAGAGCCTCACTTCAAGTTCATGATAAATTCACAACTAACTAATCACTAAACACAACTTTTGCTAATATTTTGTTTTTTTTTTCAGGTGAGTTCTATCTCAGAAAGGTTCAATCACTAAGAACACGGATCGGACCAATTATTACAAGTGAGTGTCAATTGAATTATTTAAGACCAATTATATCAGTATTTGTACATAATAGAAAGCTTCATCGATAGTTGTTTTGCTTAAGAAAACCTATTGAAGTTCATTGAATCCTAAACATTTCGTAATCAAACAAAGTTGTACAATTTTTTTGTAGAAAAGTAAATGGTAATCAAAATACGTGATGCTGGTGCTATAACAAGTTGTGATTTTTACAAAATTTACAAACATATTTAAAAGACAATTTACTATCGAATAATTTTTTTATTTTTTTATATTTTTAATTGTTTTGTTCATCTGTAAGAAAGCTGGAGCCAATTTTATTTTAATTATTGTCTTCAGATGACGTTTTTTGAAATCTACTTTGCGGTTTTCTTTCAAATCTTCTAACTATTACCTAAATGTTACTCTTACGGTATTACCATAAATTCTAATATCATTCTTCCGGTTGTAAATCTATGAATACTGCAGCGTTATTCTTCGTTCTTAAGAGTCATGTATTGTAGAAATCAATTCTAGTTGCAGATTTTTAAAAATACACTTTCAAGTGAATCGGATTTGTATGCGTAATGAGCTTTAAGATTTACCATTCTGAGTATTGTAGATTTTTGGTGTAGAACATAATTAGCCATATGTCAAAATTTTTATCTTTTCTGTTTTTCATATTCTTCTTTCTTTGAAATGCACGTTTTGAAATTGTACACAACTGCAAGATTATTTTGTTTAATATTTTTGGAATCCTATTAACAATTTTAACATTTTACATTTTTATTCAAGCATCTACCTCCAGAATTTGTTCCTACATTTTCTAATTTGTACCACCGTTTGTTTGCTCACGAGCGTACCGGGTATTTCCTTTAGTATATATTTTGTTTCTACTCTTTTTAATTTGAAGTTATAATTCTTTCTCTCACTTTAAGTTCACTGGAACGTTAGTTTATATGTCATTCATTTTTGCTTGTTGTTGAAGTTTTGTGATGCCAATTATTTATAGTTATCCATAATTTCTCTAACGCCAAGTGGGTTTGTGCTCTTTTTATCCAATCATAAACTTCTTCTAAATCCAATTTAGTATCCTGTAGTGCTTCATTTTACCTTGATTGCAAGACTTGCGTCCATACTTAAAGATAGCCTAAAATGTCTTTGGAATTCGCAATGATGCTTGTCCTTTTTTAGTAAATTGGACATATCTCTGCCCTCGTCCATTCTTCTGACATTATATACTTTATGATTTTCTCAACAAGTATATGTAAATAATCAGTTTTTATTGAAGATTGGGAGCGTCAAATACATTGCAAGAGCGGCTCCTTTTTAACTTATTTCCCACTTAAGCTAAGACTTGGTTTCTCCATGATATTGGGTACTGTTAGAATAAGTTTATTTTATGAATTTGTTTTGATTGCTTAGGCAGCTGAAAAAGGAGATAGCCTCATAAGTAATAAGCTATGATGTTTTTGCAAAATTCTTAACCTAACCGTTCTCGCACATTATTTCAGCTCTTTTTATGTAACCTTTAAATCTATACTAGAGAATTCAAAGATCTCGATAGCAAATTCTGGACACCTAACAGGTTGTTCGATTGCTAGAGTTTTAGTACCCAAGATGTGTATACCGGAACATTTGGTCCATGGCGAGAGCCCTTCCAGTACGTTCCAAGAGACGACCTTGGCTGCTTATTTTATGTGTTAAGAACTCCTTTGGTTGAATCCAAGGACTTGCGCGTCTATTCCATTAATTTTACGTGATTTATTTACTTTTCGTTACAAATATGTTAGCCATAAATGTTTCAAGCATTTAGGAGTGCTTTTTTTAATTTGCCTACAATGCTTCATTCCTAGGACCAATTTTATTGTGTGTTGGTGCTTTAGCTTTTGATTATATGCGATTTATTATTGTTTTTGCTTGTCTTGTTCCTTGTTGGTTCTCAACCTCTGTGCAGATACGTCTCTTGAAGATTTGCGTCTGAATCTCATAAAGCCGCAAGATTATATCATATATCTTTATACATGTTCGTTTCCATTGTTCTTTAAGTTAATCAATCCAATTAATTATGTTTTGTTTTTTTGCTTCCCTGAACTCTAATCGACATTTTAAACTCCATGGTTCGTTTGAACTGTTCAAAATTGCTGCTAATTGTAAAATGTACCTTTTAAACTAATAATTGAAATATCTTACACCAAATTCTTTGCAAACTCACTTACTCAGTTGTATTTCCTTTAGAGTTTCCCGGAAGTTTAAGAATTAACTCGAAAAATTCTCCGTCTTTATTGAGCTAATTCGCAAAAGAAGTAGCCGAATTTTAAGTCGAAACTTAAAACCTTGCTCTGCATTACGGAGGCTCTGTAACAAGAAAGGGGGGCTCCAGCCCCCACTTATTATAAATTATTGTTGCGACAAGCAAGCAATTATAACACAAAAAATGTTGGGGATGGTTTTAATTGCTGCAAAATACAAGGCATACAAATGGTGCACTTGTAAATTTCTCGCGTGGCTATGTTTCTAAATGAGCTAATTAATTACGAGCGCAAGACTAAATTTTACCTTCTACTCCACTGCCTCTGTGGCTACCTATACTTATAATTTATTGCTACGAGCAGAACAAGGTTTATCAAAGTCCCTAGGAACGAAATATCTAAAAGGCCCGAGAATTCCAACATATAATATTTACAACAAGCGGACTTCATTTTAATTTTTTAATTGAATTGTTAATTACATACATTAATAACGTAAACTAATAAAAACGACACCTTTATGATATTAGGTAGTACATAGCTTAATTATCACATTGATTGCTTACTAAGAATTTGTATTTGTTTGCAACTAAGCAATTTGGTATTCTTTAAATAGTACTTTTTCACTGTATGAGAGAGGTAAGTCCTTACTTAGTAGATAGGTTTGTAGCTTAGCACGTGCAGAGAATTGTAATTGAGAAATTTTCTACTTGAATTTGTGTACATTTAGACTAAAATTCAGTTTTAAAATATCTATTTTTACTTAAACTGCATTACTTTGCATAATAGTTTCACAGATACGAATTAGGAACTCAACCCTTAGTCAAGACTCTTGTACTTCTAATAGCAGTAGTCTTAAATTATACCAGAAAAGTTTTCGCAGATATACTTATATTTAAGCAAAAATAGTAAACTGTAATTGATTTTATAAATATTTGAAGCGCAAACTCAATTTTCCCGCGCCGAAAAAAAACAAGTACATTCTTTGGCTTAATTGTTTAAAAATTCAATAGAGTTAATGGTAACAACGTTCGCTGCAAGTTCCATTAATTTTAAATTAGAAAGTCGTGCGCTCGCCCTGAAATTTTTCTACTTTTTACTATTTCCATTCGTACTCGTTTTGCTTCCGCTTATTTACCAAGAATTGCAGTGGACTTTCCAGCGTGCGCTCTGTCCCTATTTTGAAGGAATGAATAAATATTATATAAAACGAAGAAATCTGTGAAAATTTCAAGTTTTAAGTGAAATTAGAAATCAAATAAATTACCTCACTTTACGTTCCGCCGTGACTGGGGCGGCAAAAGCGGAATTTCTTTTTGTTGAGGTCTCGACACCCCTAAATGAAATTAAGTGTTCCAAAGTAATTACTTTTATATTTCAAACGACAAAAGCATTTCACTTTACAAAACTACAATTGAGAAAGCGGAATGCATTTCGTACTAATGTACTTTTAGGAGGAAATCATTTTGATTCTGATTGAACTTCGTTTGAATTTCTTTATTAAATCCGACGGAGTTTTATATTTTCGCAAGCTTTTTGTTGTCGTTTTCCAGCTATAAATCAGCCGGGACGCTGCAGAATTCCTTCAGCGAGAAAATTTATGAAATATATCGACGAATTTATAAATAAAATAAATGCGTTATGCGGAGTGTAAATTTTAATAGAAGCAAAAATGAATGTGTTCACAACTAATCCCAATCATTGGTTGTATTATGGCTATTGCTATTGAACTTTCAACTCTATTAACTGGGAACGGTGATTAAATGTCCGACAGTTGCTTTTATCAGGAGCATTCACACAATCAGTACTGGAATATGTGAGGCAATTTGTTTTTTTGAAATATCAGTTTGTACACAATTTCCCGTAAAAATCGTAACGATGTATCAGTGAGCATTTTTGTTCACTTTTGCAGTTTTACAGGCGGAATTTTATTTAGTTAGCTAGCTTTTTCGGTGGATAGTGGTCGAGAAAGGTTTATGTTTTAGTAATTGCTGTGTATACCTACTCTTTTTGTTTACATCATTAGCTATACATACAACTGAGGTACCTAGATACAGATAGGAATTGCTTTTTTAGTCTTTCTATGATTAAATCTTGTTTGTCTGGCTCCGTTATGCCAAGGGTAATGAGAATCTAAGATTACATCTTTTGGGTCACTATTCTAGTCTGGAGTCTGATTCATCCTTTTGGTCTATCTTGCGCTGCTTTGCCTGTAATTTTCAACTATCTTCGTGTTGATAACTTATTGCGTAAGTACATAAAATCGTATCAGTCACGAGTATTTTAAGGTGAATAAGCGACTAGAAATTTATTTCATATGCTGGAATTGAAATATATATTTTATATGCAGTGGTTTTAACTTTTTTTCAAATGCGCAACATTTTTAAAAACTAACTTTTTAATTACATTCCAAATATAAATAGTGCGTGCTTCAGGTTCTCTCTGATTCTAGCAGTAATTTAAAAATTCAAATTTAACTAAAACTCTTTAATCAAATTAATATTTTTATCATAAAAACGATACAGACTGCTTATAATATTAACTAAAAGTTAGACGCGAATTTTTAAATCAACACTTTTCCATGCAGACATTTTCCTTGAGCGAAATTTGAATTCTAAGGTAAAAATATATGTTTAAATAACAGTACTCTAATATTTTTATATGTTTTGATATTATCTCAGCAAAAAAGGAGACACATTGTCTTCGTATTAAAAATTTTCATCAAGAGATTTTAAACCTTAGTTAATTTAAAATATTACAAAAATTTATTTACATGTTTAAAAAACCTATAGTACTATAAGTTTTTATACATTTGGACCAATTGTGTTCTATTTTTTTATAACTTTTTATTGGCAAAATAATGCAAATACATAATATTATATATTTAAAATGCGGAGAAATTTTCATCTGTCAAAACTTATGGTCAAATATACATATGTACTTACGCCAATCAGGCCACGTTGCGGGATCACTGAAATAAGAAATAAACACAAGATGCATTCTGGCGCAGAACACATTCGGGGAAGGGGTCCCTATAAAGAAAGTCTTTGATTAATGGATCTTATCTATATTAGCATATGACTGTGAAACTTAGCTTCTAAACTCAGCCATCACACAGAAACTTCTAAATAGCTAAATAGCTATTGAAGGAAGCATGTTAAGAATATCAAAACGAGACTGTAAAAGAAATGACTAGATATCAGATATAACCTAGGTGACTAACAACATTAACAGAATAAAGTCACCAAAGTGACAATGCACTTCACAAATCTCAAGAAGAACTAATATTAGATGGACAAAACTAGTCAAATGTTACCCAAGAATCGCAAAACGACCAAGGAAACGTCTTAATGACAGATGGAACATTAGAAAGGTCTCAAGAACTGTTTATTTCAAACTAGCAAACATTTGCAATATCTAAAAGAGACAAACAAAGAGAAACTAGAAAAATGTGTTCATTATTCGAATGTTCACGTTATTAAAATATTCCTTATGAATGTAGAGTGCTAAACTTCATGTTGGTGATTATATTTATATATATATATATATATATATAATTGATGTTAATTTTATGAATTAAACGCTATTTGGTAGCTATAGATGTTTATTTAGCTTTTAGTCTTAACGGTTTCGCTTCGTTTCAATAATGAAGCACTGCTTTCAGTTCGTTTTGATGCTACTATTCTCTTGAACATAGAAAAACTATAATTGATGGCCAAAATAGACAAAAATATATTATAAATTATGATGAAGCGCATATTTTGCTTCCTTAACAATTGTTTCATTATAGTAAGTTTAGCTTTTAAAAGAATCTACTTTTTAAACAATTTCTCTTATATTGAATAGTCTTCTTATGTCCAAAGTAAAGATTAGTTTATTTTATTGCATTTAAAGACTATAAGTGTTGACGATCTTATGACAGCTTTTTTTAGATTCAGTTCTAAATACTTATGAATAGTGATGCTCCTAATGTGCAATCAAATCAATCGATATGATTTATTAAGACCAATTGCTATCCGGCTAATAAAATCAATAAACATTATTAGTACCAAATTGTATGACATATATCTTTTTAGAACTGTTCCTTCATATATACTTCATGTACAAGAGAATGCAAAAATGAATTAACAAAATGAAAGCAAAACGCATTTAAAACAAATAATAAAAATTTATTAATGTGGACGTACTCAAAAAGCTTTCGGCTTGCCCGCAGACCATTTGATAGAAACATAAAAGAGTATCGGTGGTATTATGGCGTTATGTGTACTCCTAGGATACGAGGAAATGTAGAAACCAGTGTGTTTAATTGAAACTGCAATTATCTCGAAATAAAGGGATTCTAGCGGTAGGAGCGTACAACATTAATATTTTCCTTTCTATGTTCACGCAGATAGTTGAATGTGGCGGTGAAAGGGTGTCGCAAATAGGTGTGGGACAGGGCGAATGAATGGATTTGAAACAACGAAAGCTGTACAAATCACACGTCTCTGAAAGTCTCGCTTTTTACAAGTGGAGCGAAACTGATTTAGGCAGACGTATGTCCCAGACTCTCACAAAAGCGCACAGAGAGAGAAGGACAAGCTTGGCTCAATAATTCTATTCACCAGCCGACACAGAAGCCACAAGCCGGAAACTAATAAAGATACGTATACTAAATTTAGTAAAATAAAAAGTTCAGTGCCAAACAAAGTATGCCAAAAAAATTAGGTCTGTAACACTAAAAAAATTTCATGCGATATAAATAAGGAACTTCGGTGCACAACGTTTCAATTAAAAACAAACTGGATTTAAAACAAGTCGGAAATTCTATAAACATAAAATAAAGAATGAAATGAGCACGACGCGTCACGCCATCCCGGATTCCCGGACTCCTGGAGTTGTTGCTAAAACATTCGTAATGCAGATATCGGTTGTATATACTTGTAATCTCTGTTCGGAGTTTCAGCTTAGCAACTCTTGTATATACATATATTCTAGTGGTAGACTGCGCTGAAGCCCTGCTGTACAGGATACCTCATGGCGGTAATTCCAGGCAGGATTCCTGTTATTAACAGTCTCACCGCAGGACCAGGACATTGTTAGGTTAATAGACAGGAAATTTGCCGTGTTAGCTGCGGGTCAACATCTTATTATTCATACGCATAATCCAATGGAATATTACACTGATTAGCATATACACTAACACCTACATTAAATTATTAATTTGCGTTCCGAATTAATGATTGTAATTTTCGGTTGGGCTTCCGACCACATGGGCTATATTTGCGTATTTGATTATCTCAAGTATAAACGGCGGCGGGTGTGTTTTGCTATTTGTGGTGTACAATTCGGGAAAGTTAAATGGCCCATGTTGGCTATTTTCCCTCGTTGCTATACCTGAAAGCCTGAGTTATTATAATTGCTTACATTAATTTATTGTTTAGCTTTTTTCTTTTATTTGATTTGGTAATCTATAAGTTCGACTTTATAGTAAAATATTACGCTAAAGCTATGAAACAGCTTCCTCGACTACTTATTTTATACGAACACATTCATTTGTATCTCGTTCGAAAATGTAAGTGTCTATTTATGAAGTTCAGGTTCTGTGTTATGGCTTTTTATACAGCAACAAATATGTTTCAAACTGTAAATCCAATACAAATGTGAAAAAGTCCGACATTGTACTTATATTGCATTTCTATAGTTCTATCTCTAGATTTTATCACTGATCCATTGATCGTTCTCTCCAAGACTTATTCGCATCCCATTCTCCAATCTTCCTTCTCTTATCATCCAATTAGTGTCGCCACGGTCTCTTCTGTCTTTCTTTGTATCGTCTGTTTATCCAATCCTCGTTTACTTTTCTTAATATTCATATGTTTTTTTTTGCCTTTTTTATATAGCTATACCATGCTTACTACTTTTCTTTAAAGTAAATATGTTTACCGATATTCGTTCGACGTCTTTTCTTCATTCGTTTAATCAATCTTGTAAGGAATTCTTCTTCATTAGTTGAATTTATATGCTTATTTTGGAGATATTGTTTATTTGCAACATCTTGAAAAATCCCAAATTTTTGACTTAGCTGCTTATTATATTTTTATAGGTTTGCTTAAAATTTGTTGTAAGACATTTTTGTGTATTCATATATTCTGTCATTAAACAAAATTCCTTCTTGCATTTTGCTCATTGTGTAATTGATATGAATTTATTGGTCTCGTGTTTATGTTTTGAAAACTTTAGTTTTGTCTATGCTTTGGAATAATTTTTTATTAAACAGTTCGATTTGTCCCAATCAATCTGATATGACAATAATAAAAATAGGTCTTACATAGTAGTGTAGCAATTACCGCGATTACAGGATATCATATTTCAAACTCATAATAATATTATACAATTAGCAAAACATTTAAGTAGTATATTTCTACGTTAAACTTTATTTTATATCAATAGAAAAATGTTTGCAAATAAAAAAAGTTAATTATTTATAAATTTACAGCAAGAGGTGTGAAATTCGTCTATAAAAACTCAAAACTAAAGCCATGGTACAACTAATTCAATATCCAGCATAATGAGAAACAATTTAATTATAGCTTTTATAGATTAGCTTTGGACTTTGAAGTCATAAATAATAACTATCGCTACTTTGGATACAGCTTATGATTAAATAGTTTGTTTTAACTACAATAGACATAATGAGTAAAACTACTAAACAAAAAGGAAAAGTTTATTGAGAAAGCACAAGCGCATGGGTGAAATACTAGCATTTTGAGTTAACATATTTAAATTATTGTCAGTAATACACAAATATTTGCATTCAAGTGCATTCAAGCCGGCAAGTGAAATGGAAATTATGCCCCAGGCCCTAGACTGCAGATTGTTTAAGTTTGTAAGAGTCAGAAGAAAAGAACTCCAACCCCACCAAACAAAACGCGTCTAGATATATGTCGACATTTCAGTCGGAGAATCTTGATTTATTCTTTTGATACATTTATGGTTAGTTGTAAACGACTAAAGTTCTTGTTGATACAAGAGATTGTTTGACTTGGCTGCTTGTATACTGCGTTTCGTGGACAAAGGTTACTTTTGCGGTAGGAATGAATTTTAAGCTCAAATAAAATCAGCTCCTAGATTTGCTGGAGCGAAACGCTTCCATATAATTATAAAGTTCTTACAAAGAAAAATCTCGACGCTTTGGAAAATGCGAGCTGAACTATCTTAAAAGTCACCTGTTCCACATGATCATTGAAGCAAACAATTTTTTCTCTCCCAATTGCGTTTGATAAAGTTTCAAAGAAATTAACTTTCTTCAGTAAAGTTTTATTTGCCTAAATAAAAATAAGAAACACAAAACAAAAATGGGAAAGTTTTTCTCGGGCCAACTGCGGACCCGTAGGAATATTTCTGTTCCTCTTTCTCTCGCGCTCATTCACCAACTTTCTGCTCCTCGCTGTCCTTTCGACTGTCCTGTCCTTTTTTACAGGCCTCGCTGTCTCTGTTTATAAATTAACCATCGTTTTCCTTGTTTTAAACCGAAATCGTTTTACTTTCACTTTAGATGCATTAAATAACGATAACCTATGAAAGTTAGTGCAATACGAGTTCCACATGATCTTCCGTACACACTTACATTATTCATTTGTACTTTTTGTTATAAATTTTGTTGGTTTATTTCTCAAGCATATAAGATGTTTTTCTATGATATATTCAACTTGGATTTTAATACTACCAGGGCAGGTTTCTTGTTTTTTACAAAATTGTTATTTCTGTCCCTCGATATTTTTGTTTCCCGTCTAAAGTTTTCTACGTCCTCAAATCGATCAATTTTTCCCATCGGAATATCATCATGGATGGACTTGAGATCCATATGCTCCTTCGAAACTCGAACAACGGCCGCCGGCATTGCAGACACATTTCTATTACAGCATCTGCTACAAACTAAATTATAACAACTAAAAAATATAAGAGGTCACATCTCGTACACATATTGCATGAATTTTTGTTTGGTATAGCATGGAAATGCGGTTCTCCTAAATAACATTTGTTTGGAATTAAAATCAGCGCGCTGGTGCTGCTACGCCGCGACGCCCGTCGAGTATCACCCTGAAAAAGCGTGGTAACTTCATTGCACCGCGTACACAAAGTTCAGAATAAAGTTAGTTGTAACAAAGTTACGTTCAACTACCTGAATATAATATGGTAATGCCAAGCATTATTATAATTAGATTCAAATTTTTATCATGAACACGGCTGGCAGCGCTCCAATTCTACTTCATTTTAAACTTAATTATTCTAAATATTTTAACAGAAATGTAACAATTATTTGAGAAAGAGAGAGATCGCAAAATTTCCTTTTGAAAATATGTAGGAAATATGTAAATATATTCACTGAAGTTTCGCTGAGGTATTGCAGACGCTGATAACATGGAAAGTGCAGACGCTTATATCGACGCAATTGAAATTTTGCAATTTCTACATTTAAATGATATCAATGCAGCAAATTCGCGGCTGTAGCCTTAGACTTAGACCTTTGGTGGAATAAGGGAAAAGAGAAAATCAAACTTAAATTAGTTTACTCACCCGAACACATACGTCTACCATCCCTATGTCATTTCCTTTTTTCGCAACTTGAAACAGGATTCGGTGTCAACAAATCATGCTGAGTTGTGACAGGGTAAGATCGTCCCCTGCGAGAATCTTTTGTTGCAAAAACAGTGAATAATACCGGATGTTTTGACAACGCTTCAAAAAAACACAGATAATACACTTTTCAAGGAATCGCAGGAGCGATATGTTTTCAAGATAGAAAGGTTTTTGTAGCACTCTTTGCCAGTTTCCGTCGCCGCGGAATATCTCATCACCTACTCTTCTTATTATTATTTCGGATTACACATGGCAGATTTTTCTTAGGGCGACATAATATGGAAATTTGAAGAATAAGAAGACTTATTTCATGGACATATAATGTTTTTAAGTTAAAGGAAGCCAAAAACGTTTGAAAATACTTAAAAAGCATAATAGACTAAGCTAATGACTATTTGTTTGAATGAATGATAGTTTATTTGCCATTTAAAAATTGGGGAGTTTTTGACTGATTTTTATATAATTAAACTCTCTAACATAGCTTTAAGATTAGAAGGTTATCGCCTCAGTCCTCTGGCCATAGCTCTGGATAATAACATTAGCTTTCAAGAGGATATTATGGGAATTAAGAAAGTTTCTCATTTCTGGTAAGATTTTATCTACCGCTGGATAGAGCTGCTTTGCTGTGTAATACAACGCTTTCATCGTTTTAAACTTCGGCATTAGTGTTGTTGTGAGGATTGTATGGGTGCTTTTTAAGGTCTTTTTATTTATTTTAATTGTTGACTCAGCATAATAACCTAATCGGCGCAATGTGTGGTCAAATTTGCACTCTAGTTTGAAACGTATGACGTTTTGCTAGCGTGGGGCTATTTAGTAATGCATTATTAATGAGCAAAACTGACAAATTTATTTGATAGATGCGTTTGATAAAAGTCTTTCCCTGGAGGCTCTAGGCCTTTAATTGGGAGGATATTCTCATTTTATGAATAATTAAAATGTTTTTTTGTTAGCGTATTTTGTACTCTCACTATAACTTGGCATGAGTTTTATCGACTGAATATTATTTATTTTTACACGCACTTACCTTTTTAGCAGTCAATATTGCAGGAGATGGAATTCTGAGCGACTAACGTAAATATACTCAGTATTACATTACTATTTCCAGCTAGCATTTTGATATAAATAGAGAAGCAAAACGCTAGGTTTTGCATGGGTGCTTCACAAAACACCTAAATATTTTGAAACCTTTTATTGCATGTGGTATGGTATTCATGAGATTTCAAACCGCTGACAAATTTGATTGATTTCTGATTATTTTGCGGTTTATAGACAATGCTAGATTCGATAAAAGTATTTTTGAAGAAGTTTTATATAATAAAATAATGTAGTAGCTCCCTTTATATCTCGCTAAGCTTATATCGCCAGCGCACTTTTAATTTTTCTTTGCTTTTAGTTCTTAGCTCGCATCTCCAATCAATCTGTCTTTCAACCAGAACCTACTCGATCAAAGCGCGATCCAGAGTTTTTTTAAAAAGAGTTCATACCAAACAGGCTCGTATAGAAATTCTTGTTGTTTCGTGGATTGTTTGGATACTTTTCAGCAAACGTTACTATTTGCCTTGTTGGCAAAGCAAAATAAACTATTGATTAAGCAATTTGATGTCTAATTTGTACTCTAGTTTCAGTAACAAGTATGCTTTGCATATTACAATATTAATGAACACGTCTGTCATTATTTGATAGACATATTTCCTCTAGAGTCTCTAACGTTTTAATAACAATACAAGCATTCAATGATTAAAGTACAACAATGTTGTTTGGATAACGATTTGAAAATTCTAATTGTTTTTTTCTGGCTTAAGGATAAGCTGTAAATGAGTGTATTAATAATTTCTACTAGGTAGGAAATATCAAAATGGAAGCAAGATATGATAATATCCACTATAAGGCGTGAAAATTAACTAGTGTGAGTAATTTTTTCAATTTTTTTATTGAAATAAAATTACAATTTCACATTGTCCCTCTCAAAGTGACTAAGTTGGGAAGCGTTGGCGCCGAGTTTTCTTCATAGCAGTTCTAAAGTTTGGGTTCTGAAATACCATTCAGCTGGTCGATTATGTTTTAATATTCTTCATTTTCGCAAAAGGATCTCTTTTGAGGAAATCTCAATTACAATAAATGTCGCATATACTTAAGTCGGGTGAATACGAACGCTGAGGAGCTACAGAGAGGTTTTTCTTTTAAAAACTAATGTCTTTCTGGCCTAAGGAAAGATTTTTGCACAGATTTTGCCTATCCCCAGTTCATTGGTTATAATTTGTTGAATAGTTGTGTGAGTCAAATTTAACTCTTCACCGATCATTTGGACTCATAAACGACGATCTAATCTCTTGGGTTTGTGGATTTTGCCAACATTTTCATCGGTTTTTAGAGATAAAGTTTTACAATGCCTTAAGCCATCAAATTCTAGGTACTAGACAACATACTGTTTTCATAGACTTTCATAGACACTGTATCCAATTTTGAAGCAAAACATAACAAAACACCGTTGTTGGAAATGGACGCCACTCAATTTTAGAATGCACTAAAAACATCTTTCTCGGAAAAAAATTCACTGCCGGCAGCGCAATAAGTCTAGCGCATTCAAACTTGTACTGATCGCGTATAAGATTTACCTGCGTCTTCTCCAAACTCCAAAAGTAATGGCTGATGATAAGTATGGCATTAGTAAAGATTTGTTTTCAAGATTTAAGTAAATTGTACTAACAATCACTCTTCTCGTTATAGAACTCACAATTGATTTCATTAGTATTCAATAATCCTAATTACCAGTTAAACAGATTTTTTTAAATTCTTAGTTTTTAATATTTTTTATGAAATCTATGAAATTTTGGATTCATTCATGGAGCTCCATCGCTGAGTGGTTAGAAGAAATATCTACTCTTTTTTCTTTCTTCACTACAAAACTACTAAAAAGTATCACGCACTTGCTTGTAAAATCTACGAATAATTTGAGGTAATGTAAAATCAAATGTTAATTTTCTAGAAAAAAAGCGGCACATCTTATTTATCTTTATGCATTGTAAAAAAAACCAAGCAACTCATATTAGTTAATCCAAGCCTCTTTATTAACGGGCAGACTTATTAGAGTAATGCTTTACACCCAATGTGCAAATATTTATCCATTTGTAACACTTCGGCTCAGATTGTTTAACAAAACTAATCCAAGAAAATGTTACACCATCTTAGACAACCTCGGTTGAATTCAAGTTTACAGAATAAAAATAAGTGAGTAATATACTTTGTAAATGCCACTTTTCAGTGTCCCACATATAAACTCTAAATGCTTCTTGATTTTTAACACAACAATATTTCCCAACTCTTTAAGCCGCAAACTCTTATACTCCTAATATAAGTTGTATAAACGTAATTGCTAATTTATTTGGTTCTTACAGAAAATATCTCAATAGATCTTCAATAGCGAAAAGTAAAAACAATGCTCCAAATTCAAATCGTTAAAGAGAAAATTTGAATTGTCTCATATTTTCTCAAAACCGATTTCTTGCCAGTTTGATTTGAAGTCTCCACATTATGAAATGCTATATTTTTAATATATTACTAAAACTCAAACAATTAACTCACACATTAAATGTTCACAAGCAATATGAGAAAAATCGGCACAATATTTCTTATGAACAATTAACACAGAAATAATTGCTTTTATACTCGCTGAATCTCAATGTGTCTGCGCTTAATAATGCGGACATTATAGATTTCTTTAGAAATAAGATAAGATAAGCATAAGGAAAAATTTTAAACTATATTTCAAGATTATGAACTACTTTCAGCTGCACAAGCGCCTTATTTATATCAAAAGTCATGCTTATGTTAGTATTGACAATGATATGACAAAAGCACATGAATTGAACTACTTGAAAAATTTAAATATTTTGTTGATAGCACAATATTTTAGCTAAACTGCAACTGAAATTTTCAATACTTTAAAAAATCCAATTTAGAATAAATGCTATTATTTTTTAAATAGTATTTGCAAAACTAAAAACAGACAAATAAATTATAAAAATTTAACTTATACAGGGGTTAAAACTTATTGAATAACTACACCTCATAAAAATATAAATATTTTAAGCAATCGATATTTCAAGACTATTAGAAAATACGGCTTACCGAAATCTTTACCTTAAAACCCAAAGGCAGAATATATTTTGCCATCAAAAAGTGCGCTTTTAACTCTTAAAAATATATTTAAATAAAATTTTATTTATTAGGCTTCGGAGACTATATTTAAACAGGAAGATGTAGGAAGCTTTTTATGTAAGGTATAAAATACGGGAGAGATAGGGGAAAATCAATGCATGTATGGGCCGTTGTAAATTTTAGTTGGCTGTGTTAAAGGAGCGCTTTATCTTACATTTATGAAAAAGGCTCGCCTTTGAATATCGTGATATATTTTCATCCCCCTTTTTTATAGCCATAACAACGACCCATTTAAATACGTTCCACAATAAAAGACATGCAAACCCTCTGATGTACTCTTAATAAGAACATAACTCTAAAATTTGATAATTTGATACAGAGGGCGAAACATAAATTTAAAATCACAGTTTTCCTAATGTCAGCGATAATATTCAAAATAAACACGCCAAACTCTTTTACTATAGCGATAATTTGCAGTAGCCTAGTGATACTTTCAGTAGGCTATCGGTAATTTTCAGTATCCTAGGAAGCTTTTCTATCGAATTTTTAGTATGCTAGTGGGAATTTTCATCAGTATATAAAGCAGCTCGTAACATTTTTTATAACACCCCCTGGGAGGAAATATTGCTTAGGTGAAATGATGTTACACAAGTTGCTTGGCGAAAGGAAAAGGCAATCAGAATCTATTCAACATTTTGTATTCACTTTTACGTAAATATGGTTAGGAATTTCTTGTACGATGATATACTCAACAAAATACAATTCTGTCAGCGCTGATTCAGCTGCATTAAATACGAAATTTTCGGTTTCGTCTTCATGCCGTTAGAGAACATTAAATAAAAGTTAAAAACGCTATTAGATTTAACGTAGTTCTCCATAAAGAAACCACATAGCATTCTTATTATGAATGTAGATTGCAGAATCGCAATCGTCAATTTCATCGTTTTATTTCCCATAAACTTTTATGCCAAATATTTGGCAAGGAGTTGGAGTAAATTTAAATGTCTGAAGAGTAAGTTTTCGTTTTTCGTCTGCGGTTGCAGACATAACAAATATTTTTAATCTTAAAATCGTATTTCTGCACCCCGGGTGCTTGTGAGTCCTTAATGATGTTCAATGAACTTGCAGATTCCTCCTGAAGCGTCCGCCTCGCGTCCTGTTAAACTACGGTGTAATTCGTAAGGTGTTTCGGCTTCGTTTTTATGTCAACCTGTGGCACGTCAAATTCTTCTACTTCATTAAAAATCAATCAGGGTTACCGGTGTGTGCCCTCAACCTTTTTTAATCTTCTCCGCACAGCGTCGCTCTCGTTTTATAGCGAACCATTTTTCAATAAAATGTAACCCCTTACAAGTTATGGTGATCGGGGTTTTACAGGTGAGCATTAAATAAGCACCACATGATTTATTGAAACGATACTTTTGCTGTAATGACGATATAATTTTTATGAAAGGGATTAAGAAAATTCTTCTGGGCTATTTTCTGTTTTTCCTTTCATATTTAGTTCATTTATTCTGATTAATATCTAACGATTAATGTTGTTTCAGCTTGGAGTGGAGGACTTGATCTTCAAGGGCCACTGTTCTTGCAAGAGCCCCCACACAAATTAGAATTTAGTAACAGCTCAGGAGGAAGTGTTCACTGCACCGCTCAAGGAAGTCCAGCGCCGGAAGTAGAATGGATATCAACTGACGGAACTCCAGTTAGACAGGTATGACGCAAATATAATTTCTAGTAGACAATAATATGTTAAGTTTAAGCAGATATTACTCATATCTTCCTAATACAAAATTGTTATTTTCTTATTATTAATTTTCTTATAGACATAAATAAAGTCAAACATTTTTATGTAGTACTTTTGTTTAACAGATAGGCACAGAATTGATCAAGTGAAAGTTTCCTTTAATCAGGGCAAGAGAGCCATTATAATATTTTATGGCAACACTGTTTAGTTAACCAAAGGCGTATAACTTAAAGCAATTTATAGCCTATTACCAAAACATCTAAAAGACGAATAAACACCCTTCGTCCTCGCTTTCCTCGATTCGCGAATTGAACAGAACGAAACTTCGAACCAGCATAATTTAAATTGAAGAAATGTGCACACGAGAAAAGCGAAAGTGTATATAAACGCACATGTATGAACTAGAATATTGAACGTGGGAATATCCTAGCGAATACATATGGATGAAGTTATAATATGTAGATTCATACACAAATTAATTTATCGACATTTGAAAATACTGTCGCTTTCTAGAGGTAAGATGATTGGCATTGAAATGTGTTCAAATGGAGGTGCTATTTGCCTTTTTTCCCTAATGCACCTTCTATAATTTCTAATAGCTTGAGTAACTTATTTTTCTTTTTTTATTGCATATTTGTGAAGTATTATTATTATTCATAGAAAGATTTCTGTAAAAAATGTGGAAAAATACCTTATGAATAATTAAAAGTCATAGCTATTGCGAGCTCGCATAGCATATTTAAATTTTCTAAATTTTAAAACAAAAACTTGCTATGGAGTAATTTGACATGAAATTTGTTTAATGATTACATCATTTTATAGATCTTATGGAACCTGAAACTTATTCTATAGATTTCCCTGCATCTTAATAAAATGCAATAACTGACAATATCTATTTCTAATCCTAGCCAATAAACGATACATACAATTGTTTTACAACCACGTTGCATGTAAAATGTAAGTTATTTAAAGCCAACCAAAATCTACCTTAAAAATTTAACGTCACGCTAACACGACTTTATATTTACTATCGAATTTATTATTACTAACATATGTAACATTTATGGATGCTGCGGCAAATCGTATCTTATTTTTTAAAAATAATATTGTGCATAAATCTGCATAGACCAATTGCAGTTACACTACTTTTATTATACATAAATTAGCGTTATATCTAGATCAAACTTTAGTTGAAATAATACTTTAATATTTATAACCATTGTAATTGTAAAGCTTTTAGCGAAAAGTCGCAAAAATGCGTCTTGTATTTAATTAATTTAGTTTCCAAGCCTAGGATTAGTTAATGTTAGCAACATTCTAGTTCCAATTAAATTCATAATCAAATGTATATTTGTATATTTGTCCGTATGTATGAGAATAACTAAAAAATAAAGATTTTTGCCATGATCACTGAAGTGTATATATAAAATATTCTATCTTATCTAAACTGCTGTACTCGAATCACTTTCCTGTGAATTAAACTTTATTGCAATAGCTTTATATGAAAGAATTTTTGAAGAAATGAGTTTTTCCTGCATTGGCTTGGAGCTTTCATTTATAAATAAAAAATAAGTTGTCAAATTTTCAAATACATTAAAGAAATCTCAAAAGCCGAATAGTGAAATTATTTCATAAGAAAATCAAGTAATTATTATCAAATATAAAGAATAAAGAAAATTATGTTTGTAAAAGAAGTGCTTTTGTTTTGTATGAAGCACTGTTAATACGTTAGAGTTTATCAATCAACTGTATCTGTAAGGACTATTTTTTGCAGTCCATCAATTAGTTCAAAATTTTCTCTTACCGGATATAATTTCTGCAAAATTACCTAATCTGTATACAGAATGAACTAAATATTTTATAGCTCTTTTATCTAGGAAAAGTGACAAATATAACTTGTACAATACAAATATAAAGTAATTACTAGACTATTCATTTAAACATGACGAATAAACTTATAATATTGCATGATTAGTAAAGCCAGATGTTATAATTCCAGTCCAAAGGGGTAACTTCCCGCTTTTCTGTCACTATTATAAATGAATGTGGTACGTTGTATCTACTCCTTAGAAATTGGTATGATTCCTCTGAATGAGTACTAAGAGCAATATGAACTTATCACGCTTAATCAATGCATAATCTTAAAGGGAAATGTTACTAAATATTTCTATAAATTGCTTGCATCACAATAAATTTCTAATGCTGATTGCATTTGCCAATCGTTATATGTGCATATATAAACAACGTTTATAATATGAAATTTATATTTAAAGTCAAAATTGAAGCGGTAAAAAACAGTAAATTTGTGCACAATGTAAATGATACCATGGATAGTTACACCCATATCTTTCGTAACAAAATAAAATACATTTATCAATCAATCTAGTTTCAGAATTGCTTCATGGTATACCAATAGTACTTTAAATAAAAGTATGGTATAGAAGCCCCGATTAGTATATCTACAAACGTTATCAAACCATGTGTTTTCAGTGTTGAAAATGGCAAGAAAATTATAACCAGAGTATTGAAAATAGAGTAATAGGCAGTAATGCAGTATGAAATAACACACATTTCTTAAAATAGTTTCCTCATATTCTAAATATTTAATTGAATTTCTTAAGCCCTACATTTTTCATCAAAAAATACTTTGCATTATTTTTGAATGTAATAATCTTAGATGGTGTTAATTGAAACAAAACATTGGGTGAGACAAGCTTAGGTTAATTCTCATAGTAAGCCAAGGGTTAGGAAAAGCCATAACTTTTGTTAACCTTGGTCAATAAAACAAGTCACAGCCATTATATAACTAGACATTTATATCATGTTTAACATTCGTAATTTCATTTTTAAAGTATCAGCAAAGAATGACTTTGAAGTAGGATACCGCACATACATAAAGCAAGATCCACCAATAGACGTTATTTATTAACTTATATATTAATATTTTTAATATTGCTCAACTCGACCAATGAAAAATGTTAAATTAGATGATTTGTGACATAGAAACATAGAGCTTAAGGACGAGAACAATAATTGACAGGCCTAGCTAACTAAACTATACTTAATATCAAAAGTTCTGAAATTCAAATGAAAAAAACAGAAACTTTAAACACATTCCGTAAGTAAATGAACTATGATTATTATTTCTTCTTTTAGAATATATGCCCAACTTTAAACCAGAGGTAACAAGGAAAAAGCAGATCTGATTTCGAAATTATTGAAATACTAAATTAACTCATCATCAAGAGTTAATTACATAAATAACATAAGCATCAATAAATCTAGTACGAAGAATAACATAGTACATTGAGTTTGTTTTTGAAAAGATTATCTGTTCAGTTATATTCCTCAACGTCTTTCAAGTTTTCGACAAGATGTGGTAAGAGAAATCAATATTGAAACTTAATAAAGAGCCACCACAACAATCATTTCATATAATATATTATGTAGAGTTAAGAAATATTTGAAGAAAATATAAACTGTAGAGCGATCCAGTATTATTTGCCTAGACCTATTCTAAGTCTACTGTACTTTATACCAATAATCTGCTTGAATTAGGTAGTTACGTTTGCCGGCCTGAATCAGCAAATTTTAGGCAGCAAGCAATGCAGTTTAAAGCTAGAACGAACACTGGAAGAAAAATGAAATTGCATCGATACAAATAAATTTCACCAATAAAAGACCAACAGAATACGTTACCTAGACATCAATCAAAAAGCGTAAAAAAATATTGATGATTAATGCTGTATTTCAAATCAAATTTGTCGGTAAAAAATACGCTGTAAATTAATTCATAACTTCTTGAAAGATTTCAAAGCATTCAACTGGAGAAACTATTAAAATTAAATGGATTTTCATTTTTAGGACCTCGCCATAATGAATTTAACGATGAAAAAATTAAATTCATCAATTTTCGCTCTACTACAGCGCTACGATTACCTCATCAGTTAATCTCCTCATTCCTCCATTTGTTATAGCCGAAAATGCCATATCTATGCACGCCTTTAAACAGGACGTCCCACATGCAAGTCATGAATGGCATTTCTGTTTGAATATTAAATTATTGTCATTAGCCAGCATGCCCACGTGTCTAAATGTGCAGCTGTGCCTGCCACTTCCACAAATAGCTCGTAAAATTTAGAAGTGTTTCCTGCAAATTTTAAATCTGTTTATTTTACGCTTGAAAGTCTTTAAAATGCCGCCTAATGACCCATATTTACCATAACTCTCAATTTTCTAAACGCTCCCCCTTCTAAACGCCACTTCGTTCATCTACACTCATATACAAACAAACGCACGCATCTACATATAAAAAAGTATAAACACATCACCCACGAAATAAAAAATTAAAATAATTAAATTAACTAATTTCTAAATTTTCCTAATGCATTCTCTCTTATATTCATGATCATTCATCTTAAATTATCTCCTCGTAACTCCTAAATGCAATAATAATCTTTGAGCTTGCTCAGGAGCCCTAATAAGAGGAATTAGCCTTCCAAAGCTTCACAATGATTAGAGTTTAGATTTCGCTATGCCAATTCTAAGAAATATATACTCCGTGTATTCAAACGCAATTTAACCATATTTCCCGAGTTATGGGCTTCATGTATATTTTACACAATAATTATGGAAGTTGCAAGTTTCGTTAGCGCTTATGTGTGATATATGTTTTACTTACATAGGTAAATTAACTCTGCTTATTGAACAATTACTTGACTTAATAGTGAGCGTCATGCTGGGGATTTCATTTATATTGTAGGAACCCGAGGTTTATGCTCAAACTTTCGCCAGATTAATTTGCTCAACCAGAAAACTTATTAACTAATATTATAATAAACGTTCAGCGGGTCTTGTACCAACTTAATATGTTGTGAACAAATTTCGTTAATTATTTACCTGTTTTGCAAGTAAAAATTAATGAGCCAACTTTTGCTCAAATGGAAATTTCTAAGCTCGTAAATTACGGAAGAGATTTATTTTCTCCGTAATAGCGACTAGACATTTCGAAAGTTATGTGTTTCTCCTCTTCTTTCACAATATCGGTTTTAGAGCATTTACATCATCAACATCTTTCAGAAAATCTGGTGACGATGTTTTGCTAAGAGAAAGTATAATCGGGTTTTGTAAAGACAGCGGCAAAGTGAAAATAAGTCCTCCATTTGAAACTGAGCTAAAGAAATTCAAGCAACTTTGGTCTGCTCAAGCAGTAAAAAAACTTATCTCTTCAGTTAAATAGAAAAATCGATGAAATCCAACCTTCAAGAACTTACATTGCAGTATCTACTTACATACATATAAAATTACATTACCCTGACTACTTAATGGTTCAATTTGGGATTTGAAGCCCAGAACACTTGCTAAAAGCAATTGGAAAGTGCATTTCTTTTTTTATCAACCTCGTTACAAAACCAGACCTCCAGGCCAGCAACCGACCGTTCAGAATCAATATCTCAAGATTAAACCACTGAATATGAACAATACTTACAAAGCGTTGTTTTGTTGTTTTTCAGATACCAGATCTCCGATTGCTGTTCCCCAACGGGTCATTAGTTTTTCCTCCATTTCCTAATGAACGTTACCGGCACGACGTTCACGCCGCCGTGTACAGGTGTCGTCTACGGAGTCCATTTGGGAGTGTACTCAGCAGAGATGTTCACGTGAAAGCGGGTGAGTTATTGAAAAGCACTTTTCCGCACAAAACGAAGTTTAAAGTGTTCGGTTTTTATAGAAATGCGCGGCACATAAAACAGGAACGTATAGTTCTTTGATGCTCGAGGAATTCCAGAGTGCGGCATTTTAAAGCGAGGTTTACTTGTAATTCCATTACACTGCTAAAAGAAACTATTAACTCCAAAATTGTTATTTCAACACGAACACGTTATCGACTAGGACGAAATGACAATTATTTTTGAGAACGCTGTAGTTTGCGTTTAGTTTTGTTACTCATTGTCTATTACTTTTTGATAATGTGATGCAATGTGATACATATTTCATTTATTCATAATTGTTTTTGATTTATCTTCCATTTACTTCTTAATAATTTTTTCTGCATTTACTTTTTCTAATTTATCTCTTGTTTAATTTAAGTAATTGTTTGTTTAATACTTTTTAATGGCTCCCTCCTAATTAATTT
Source organism: Helochares maculicollis (assembly GCA_033557835.1). NCBI lineage: Eukaryota > Metazoa > Arthropoda > Insecta > Coleoptera > Hydrophilidae > Helochares > Helochares maculicollis. The sequence continues at coordinate 23,740 of JAWQRO010000133.1, forward strand.
AGCACATCTATTTAAGTACAAGGCCATAAATTTTTTGCTGGCTCATCTGATTTCCAAGAGATCTTAATTTTATCATTTGGAGAATTTCTAATTTCGCCATAGTCTCTCGTATTTTACTACCCGGCAACTTTAAAATGGCTTTCGGGGAGTTTGATGTTGAATTCTACTTATAGCAGTGGAGGAAAAATGCCTTAATTAATGGAGACCTTTCCAGCTAACTTGAGATTAATTGTCATTATCTTTCCAATTGAAAACCACAGCTCATCCCCACAAGAAGCCGCAAAATACCCTTTCATGGCTCAGTTAACTGTAAAGGTTTGGGGCGTGTTTCTCGCCATCCTGAAACTGATACAAAACATTTAGATTCATTGCACCTTCATGAGAAGGCTTATTTTCAGCAGAAAAATTTCTATTGAACAGCTGATTTTAAGAAAATATTCTAAAATATATATTACAATAAAATTTACATATGATGTATAATTGCTTTATTTTTATTTTTTTTACTATGCACACTTTAATTCAATATTGTAATATGCATTTAAAAATATTAATAAGAAAATTTTAACATATTTATATTTGCTATCTTACTTAACAGTAATACGGAAATTAGAGTACTTGCTAATCCTATCAAATTACAATCTTATATAGTCATTATAAAATTTTATAGCCATTCAAATTATAGGTCAACTTGATAGTTCTAAAAACATTGACATAATTATAGAAAATGCAATTTTCTATACTTAGTCCCCCAAAAGAAACATAAATAGCTATTTTATTACTTATGCTTGCAAAAATTAATTAAAAGTGCATATTTAAACTGAAAAATAAAGTGGCACGGATTTGAACACATGCTAAAAAATTCTAAAAAATTATAGTACATACTTACATTAAATCTAAATATTTGTATAGAATTTAATTGTTATCATGAAATGGCTACTGGTTTTTAATATTGGCATCAAAATATATATTAAAAGTCTCATATAATAATGTAAGTCCGCTGTTAAGATTTTATAGTAAAATTTGAAGAATATTATTTTTCCGATTAGTAGTATCAAAACAACAAATTTGTTCTTGACATAGGCTGCTCTGTTATTTTCTTTCAAAATATTGATCCAGAATCTCATTAACGCTATTTATTTTAGTAATTTTTCCGACCTAATCAAATTTGTTTTGGGATACTGGTCACATCAGTTACAATTGTTGTATTAACTTTGTCATCCATCTCGACAAATATTTCAAGACAGTCCGAAATTTAAAAACAAATGTTCTTTATTGATTCGAAATTATATTCAGACTGAAAGTGTGAAATAGATCTTTTGATATATCAGCCAACAGCTCTACCGTGAAATATTGGATCGACGGAAGTCTCAAAAATAGTTAAATTCAAGTGATATTTCTCTACACCTACATACCAAGGGTGTTATGAAGATGTTCTTGAAGTCATAATTTCGTGCAGATTTTTTTATTACTTGAAAGACAAGCTATATAATTTGTGGTACTAATAGACCGGAGAAATGTTAATGCTTTATACTTCAATCATGTTTTTTGCCAAAATATATACATTTTAATTTTCTGAAGTTAAGATAATTTTCACCTCTCCGATTGATGAACGAATTACAATTCGTGTAAGAATTTTAAATATGTAAAAAGAACGCTTAGTAGTTTTATTAAAAGAACTAATTTATAAATGGCGCTGAAATGTTCAAATTTCAAAAACTTGAAATCAAATTTCTTTGAAATATCGTCTTTAAACATAACTTAATGTTATATGCGAACATTGGCATATAACAAAAAATGTGCTACGAATTTTATACATTCAATGCTGGCCTAAAGTTTATATTGATGAAGTTATTAATTTCCCCATTTGTCATTCAGATTGACTTCCGGTACAGTTTTACTTTGCAGTTGAATTAATAACTCCGCCAAACGGAGAGAATTGAAACATGCAAATAACCAACGCCAAAATGAACAATAATTGAGTAAAATACTGCAAAAACTCTTAATTTGGTCTAGCTGCTATTTTAATTAAATTTCCATGTGCCGCCATTTTACACCGGAAATAAGCAACAAATGCGAACCAGAGAAATAAAACGCAACAAACTATTGAATTTAATGCAGCATGTACTATATTTTAGCGAACATCTGTGTAAAGCGTTACATAAATTTGCAACTTTTGCCATTGAAATTTTGCTTACATATTCCGGCTGGTTTTTCAATTTGAATTCCGACGGCTGCAAAATTATAGAGTTTCTAGTTTGACTACGTTTACAACGTTTTTACTGGTTTTGCTGAAGCTTGGAGACGTTTTAACTGCAAACAAATTTGTTTTTAAGATAGAAAACACAAACTTCTATCGGAACAAGTTCAAGAAATTTAATTTTCGTGTTATTAAGGATGAAACGGCCGGGGATGCAGAATTACTTAAGCGAATTGTTGACATAGTTGGCATGCCACAAGAGCCCATATAGCTAAGGACCTTTGAGGATTAAGCGACACTTTGTAATAGAAAAATCAGCAGGAGCTTGCGGAACGCCAAAACCGGTACTTGGATGCTCTCCAAGGCGCATATTTGATCTAAGGCCATTGATCTGCAAGATAATAAAAAAGTAATGGAAATTTTATGAATTATTATGTAAATTATGGGGTGATAATTTCAAAGGGTAGCGGGTGTAGAGTGTTTTATAGCATTTTTCATTCAGCAAAATTTCCCTAAAATAGTTGTTAAGTTCCTTTCTTTTTCGTTTATAAATAACTAGACTGCCAAGATGTGACAAGTTTTCTTTCCTCTCATTAGAAATGGACGTGTTAGCACTACCAGTAGTTACAAATGTCACTTTACTAATTTAACAGCATTTTAATATCGATCACCATGCAGTAATTTTTACAGAAATAATTTATTTCTTTATTTTTATTTCTCTGTGTTTTAAACGTTTTTAATTTTAAAGGAATCAACACGGCTATGCTAATCTACAAAAATGTGCCAATATATTAAATTCGTAAGAGTATTAAAAGTAATTTTATAAGATTATTATTGGAACGTGATTGTGTAATATCCTTCGGAGAAAGGAAAAACACATTGAACTCCTAAGACTTCTTTCACGATAGTCTGTCTAACTTTGACGATATTATTTTGACAGTTTAATTGTACACTAGTTAATATTAGTATTTTTACTATTATAGTACATACTACTATAAATTAGGTTTTATTTAAATAATCCGACTATCATCGTCAACCAGTAACTCAAAATTCTTAATGTTGAAATGGTGGCATATATATTTTTACATATTGTTTGATAAGTATGTCCATAATTACTCTGACACATTACAAGAATGTTAAACCTACTGATTTATAAATCTTAATGCCAAAACTACTAGATGATGGCCATACAATATGATCTCGAATAAGCGTATCTTAAATTGAATACAGATTGAAATATGTGGATTTGATACTAATATCGTTTCTTAATTCTAAATTATTTTGTCGAACTGGAAACTAAGAGAGTACAGAAACTTTGCTGAAAGTATTTTAGTTTCAAGACAATACTTATTTTAATTTACATAAACTAGAACTAATATAATCATTCTAAAGAATTATCACCACCCATTAATAGCTTAAGGATTGGAAGAGCCTAAGTGAAAAAAAATATACTTTCGTCATGAGTAAATTTTAACATTCAACGAAATGTCAGAAAATTGTCTCAAAAAAAATTAAAGCAATACTATTAGTCGATAAACTGTTTAATAAATCAATAAAATGCGTGTTTTCTAACAGAACTTAAGATAGGAGTTGACGAAAAACATACCCTAGATATGATACTTTATAAAACTATTCCAGTGTAATTATTTGTGCATTTATTTTGTTATCAATTAATATGTAAATATTTACTTTTTAAGGTTCTCATTTTAGGAAAGCAGCTTTCGCATCATAAATCAATACAAGAGCCGTGCAACCCGTAGTCAACGAATATTAATACCCAACTCTAAAACTATTGACAACTTAGGACAAATAGCAACAAATAATCGCCTTACACAAAGGATTGGACGAATTAACTTCCGACTAAAGCCAAAAGTTTTTTCGTATGAAATAAATACTACTCCTCTAACAATGGCTGGAGAGACGAGCGATACCAGGGAAAGTGATAATAATTGAAAACGTGCTGCTATAGGTTAGACATTAAATGAGTTAGAGTTTGGAACGAACAGAAATGGGTCGATTGAACCCCCAAGTTTCCAATTATTTGAACTACTAGAACATCTCCAAATGTACAAATCCTTATGTTTTATAATACTTAATGAAATTAATCTCTCTAACAGCACTTTAAACACGACAACTCTTCATTTGATAACTACAATTAAACTTCTTGTCAATCTTATTATTATATAATTTCTTAGCGTCCACAATATCGGCACATTTACATTTTAACTAAGAATACTCCACTAATTAACTCACAAAAACCAAACATATCAACACATAAAAGAAAAAAACACATAAATATCTGAAAAATGCCCATTACCGCTCTAAATTGATAACTCCACTTCTTGATTTATAATAGAAATTTATTTCGTCCTCCAGATTGGTCAAAGAATCGAACTCCATTCCAAGAGTTTTCAATTTATATGGCATTTTAACTTCATATGTCCTCTATATAGAAGAGAAACAATTGAAAGATCACGCTAGGGAGGGCAATGAATTTACTCTAGTTAACTTTAGCCACAAAAGAAAACTATTTCCTGAGTAAAAAGGTTAATTTGGCGTGAAAGGGAATAGAACAGAAGTGACTTCAGTCGGTATTCCTTTTCCCTTGATCAGTTATTCCCAACAAATGGAAGTCTCAGGAAATTAGTGCTGCGCTTCTCCCGAGCGCCTAATTAAATACAAAAATTCGAGCAATTTCCTACCTGATCAATAAGGATTTATAAAGTGACTTCGGCCTGACTGACTTAAATATTTCACCAGTTAATTATTTTATTGCAGCTTAGTAAGCTCCTGATTAAAAATATTTCTCGATCCCCCCAATCCTCATCCATTTAATTAATATCCGTCCAATTTTTTGTTGATTATTGGAAGCTTTGGGTTTTGTTGTCGGTGTTGCTTTGGGATATTGCTTTTAGAACTCTAGGTTGTTGCTTAGGTATCGTTAAGGAAAAATTACTTTCATTTGAAAGCGAAGAGAACCTTAATGCTTAAATCTAAATATCCAAATTTATACTTTGCTATTAGTTTCGTGCAGCAAGGTTAATTAATCAATTTTAATTTGAAAACTCGAAAACTTATTTTAAATTGCTTGAGAAGTTCCAGTTCCCACTGCCAAGGATAAATTATGCCTCCACAAAACATTTGCCTACTCCTTGTTTAAGAGAATTGCTAATTGTAAGATGTTGCTGAAGAACGCTTTAAGTAGGTATTTTATTAAAGAACAGCACGCTATCCCTCCATCAAATTCCCTCGAGTATTTATTTTATGGTTATTTTAAGGAGTTTTCTCGCAATTTGAGATTTTAATTTTCTAAAAATAAATTCAGCGTTAGAACGCTTCCCGTGTTTCGTTTCTATGTATGGATGATTAAGCGATTTATTTATTATGACGGAATAGAGTTACGGCTTTGGAAACTTGCGATATGTTACTATTTGGCCAGATTTCTGCTTAGCACCTAAATATAAAGCAAATAGTAAACGTGGCTAGTTCTAAAATTGAACTTCTCTGATTTATAAATAAACATAAATTGTTTATTGATGTTTTTCAAATATCGGCAATTAATAGATAATCAAATTATCCGATTACAGTTTTAATATTTCAACATAATCTATTAAAGTACAATTTGTGTTACATTTGTATTAAAAGTACAATATTAAAGTGTTTAAATCAGGTACTAAAGTTAGAAAATAATCAGAGTTGTACCTTAAAAGTAAAACATATTTCTACCAAACACGTTTGCAAATTTGACCGGCGAAGCTTCAATTTGATTGCTTGAAGTATTTAGGCTTTTTAGTAAATAAGCGACAGGTTTTTTTTTTAAATTATGATATAAAACTGTTCTCTGTTGGAGATTGTTTTTATTTCTTGCTTTTCTGTTACGTTTCGCTCTAGCGCCCCATATATTTACAAAAATATCAAATAGTTGAATAAAATATTTTTGAGGTTGTATCATGATGTTTATAAAAATACTGATGTAGTTTCTTTATTTTAGTTCTTATTCTTCATATTTTTCTAGAAGGTTAATATATTCTCTCATCATCTCAAAAATGCACATTTTTCGTTGCTGCATACATTTTTCGTTTCAATGTAAAGCCTTTACAGAAAGATGCATTTGTTTTTTTTTTCATATTTATCACTTCTGTATTCTTAAAATCAAATGTGTGCTTCATTGAGTTATTATGGATTGCAACAGCAGTGCAATTTAGTTTTAAGTTGTTACTGGATTTATGTTCGGTAATCCGATTCTTTAATTTTTATGACGTTGTTATGACTTTTCTTTGCGTGTAGAATTGAGATGTACACTTATTTTCTTGTTATTCCTGGTTTAGTCGTTTCCACTTTCCATGTTTTTCTTTTTATTTTTAATATTTGTTTATATTCCTTTTGTTAGTGGCTTTATCCTTATGTTTAGATAGCCATTTTCTATTAGCACTTGTTTTATTTTTCCTTACTTATTTTTGTAAAATTTTTCATCATAAATTTTTGAGACTTTGTGTTTTTAATAATATTTTACTTCATTTGGGTGGATGGAGTCAAAATCTTTCTTTACCTATATGTTGCTGATTGGTACCAATAGTGTTGTCTTTCTATCTTATAATATTTGCATCTAAAAAAGGAATGCTGCTTTTTCTCCAAGCTCGCTTGTAAATTTAAAACTCAAGACTTGAAACCTACTCAGCCTAACAACGTTAAAGACATGAACACTGAGAAAGTTATTGCGGAGCTCGTAATATGTACAAATACGTAGCCCTTAAAGACTACATATTTGGAGCTATTTTTCTAAGACAACGTCTAATCACCTAGCTTCGGACTAGAATCTGACTTCTATTTATTTTGCACGATGGTTAGCTTTTAGCACAGCTTCTTAAGAGGTACGGTTTGAGGTGCCTGATATATACCATAAATTTTCAAAACTAGCAAATGAATTTGCAGTGCTGGCTAATAATAAAGGAACTCCAAAATGTGTGATTATATTTTTTATTTAAAAGCCGTCTGCAGGACAAAACTTACGAAAAGTAACAACAAAAATATTTTACAAATTACTAAACGAAAACCGAATTATTAATTATATTGAGCCTAAAACTCATTTAAATTTTTTGTAATTAAATCATTTTAGCTTAAATTCTATGCTAAAAATGGTGCTTTTAACATTTAATCTTATCAAAATTACCCCAGCATATGTGTTAAGAATGGCTTAATTCTTGTGATTTTATTAAGTTTTGTAAGTAATGATGGAAAACTGTTTTATTTAAAATTAAAGTTCAAAATGAAGCTGAATTCATATACTTAATTACCTTCTGCTATTACAAAAAGCAATAGTGAAATAATAAAACAATTCAGTCGTAGAATTTTCAATGGATAATTAATAAAAAGATTTGTTATTGTTTTATCTAAAATAAAATTTTAAGTGTGAACACTTAACAACTTAAACACAATACCCCAACATTTTTTACCTTTGTATCGTGATGTTTAATTATATTCATGGAGGTCTTTATTTTTGTCATCAAATTAAATAATCCTTACTCTGACTAAAGATATCAACGAGAATATTGAACTCCTAAGGGGCCTATAAATAGGCCTAGAAATTGAATTGTAGTTTCTTTTTGAAGAACTATAGCTATTTTCAATTTTGATCTACTGCAGACACTAGTAATCTACTTTTAATTAGTCCAGTTTTATTTTACATCTTTTCAAAGTATTTGTGTCTCGCGACACAAAAAATAATAAGCCAGTAATTTATTTTACATCTTTTCCAAATATTTATGTTTCCCAACATAAAAATAAAGCTTAAATCAAAGAATTTTCCTGATGACTATTTTATTATTATTTAATAACAACTCTGGATAAAAACAGGAAAAACTTTTTACCCCAGCTTAGATTTGAACCAGGATTAACTCAGTGTGCCAACTTTTGCATTTTTATTGCATTTTTACTAATTTATTAAAAATATTATATTCAACGGAACCGAAAATTGTACGCAGAGGTCGCGCTGATTAGTAGAAAGCTTTCAATGTAAATATAAAGATAGCAAAGGATGAGCATATCTAGAGGCGTTAATCAAGAGATTTGATAGCAATTAGCGTAATCCACCCCTTTGAGTTACATATCTAGATTCTGGTTTTCCCTGACCTGTATCTAAAGCAAGCTCAAATCGAGCGAACACTTGATTCGGATACTCCAGAATGCGTCATAAACTTATGTGAATTGCAACCACCACGTCGTGATTACATTTGCGGCTTGTCCTCTCGGGGTGAGTTAACCCTCTACGACTCCACCGTGCTTTGCAATCAATTAACCACGCAGTTCGTTTGGTCTTTTTTGCCCAAAAGAAGGAGATAATCGCATTAACTCTCTTTTTGGTGGTTATTACAAGATAAACGGTTGTATAGCCTGTTGGCTGGTATTTATTTATTCGACCCCGAAAAACGCTTCTCTTAATCTTCCGTTATGGATGCCGTATTAATGAAAACGTTCAAGTGTAGCGTTTTAATTTTCAGGTTTATTTGGCAGGTGGAATTTATACTTATGTTCGCTGGGGTTGCGCCGCAGTCGCTTGTAATATACGGCACTGAGGTAGCATCATAAACATTTCGTTGCCGTTGATGCGAAATAAAAATGCTGCTCATTTTTAATATTTCTACAACTTTAATATTAAATTTCGTTGCAGATGGCTCCCGTTTTTCAACAACGAAACTATGAGAAACAATCTTTTGCAATGTAAATGAAGTAATTAATAAATGCATTTGACGCGAACATGAAAACTAAACAACTTTGTTATAACTAAAGTAAAAGCTGGTCCTCTTATCGGTTTAAATACGTAAACGTAAACAGACAGCTTATTCACGCCGAATCCTGGCAAATTTTATTACAAAATTTCCGCTGCACTAAATTTGGATCTCACCTGCATCTGTCTCTGAGAGTGCATTTATTTCCAAATTAAAGCTCGGATTGTTCTTTTTTGCAGAATATAAATAGCCGAGATAATCCACTTTACTCCCGAACCTCCGGAGCTCGGCCACAAGTATTTTTGTAGTAACGGCGAAAAAAGACTCGCCCTACATATATTTGAAGCACGAGGGAGTGAAGTCGACACGTTCAATTTTTATAATTCTTTTTTTCCAAATAAATCAACCACGGTACGTACTTATAAAACTCGCATATAAATGGGGTGAATTGAAGTTTAGTGTATATTTTACCTTCACCACATAAAAGTGCATACAAGAGGAAATATTCACCCAAATAAATAGCAGAGAAATGCAATTTAAACGAAATACTGCTTGGTTTTCTTTGGTTCAATGCAACTATTTATTTTCATAAGCAAGTTTACGGCCGGCACTTTCAAACCTTTACGTTTGGAATTCAACGAGGATGTAGAGAATAAATAAAATTTGGCTCAGTACATAAATTTTGCGTTTGAATCCAGGAAAGTAAATATTAACAAATTCAATTTCTTTGAAAATTGATGTTTTTTTTTTAATTTTTAGATTGCATTCATTAGTTATTTTAATTTAATCAATATTTTGTTGTATACAATAGTTAACTTGAAGAACTTTTAGTTTTTCGCTTGAATTTGAAGAGAAGTGCAGCTGAAGCCTATCAGATACTGGTCAAAGTTTAGGGTGACAATGCTCCTACTGATAGAATAAGTGAGAAATGTGACTTCAACGGTAAAGAAAAGACTCGCTCATTGCAGTCACAAACATTTGAAGATAACGGACTGGAGAGATTTATCGATGAAGATTTTACGCAAATGCAAGAAGAGTTTGCAAACACATGTGAAATGACTCATAAGAAGCAGTTTCAGATTGAACTCCATAGAAATAGTTCAAAAGCAAAACAATAAAGGGTTTCGTGTTATGAAAAAGAAAAAAGTTGAAACTGAAAGGCAGGAAAGGAAGATCTTTTTATATCTCACATTAGTCGTAGATGATATATTCTATCATAGCTCCAAGAAGAAGAAATACAATGCCATACTCGGTCAATCGTTACCATTGCTCTAAAAAGAAACACCATCGCCTAATATTACTAGTAATAAAGATCGTACTATTTATTTGGCGCAACGAAAAGATGTTTGACCTATGAGTTGCTACAACGTAACGAATCCATTATAAGCAATAGTTAATCTATACTGCAAATACCAAGCCGAAATTAAGGCAAATATATAATAGAGTTCTTCTTCTGCTTAACAATACTCAACCTTATTTAATCAAAAGTAAAGGAGCACGATATAACATGAAAATTACATAAAAGGTTCGAAAGTCAATATTGGATATTGCTATAATTTATTCATTCAGTTTTGTCTGACGTAAACGTATTTTTGACTACAAAACAACAAACCGTACTAGCTTGACCTACCAATAGATAACAACTGTGTAAACAAAGTTTTTGATTTCATTTGCCTCAGAATTGAAGGCCAGCTTAAAGTTTATTGCTACTGTTCTTCAAGAATAAAATAGAAAAACTAGTGATTACAATTATCTTTTGTACTTATTCTTATATTTCATAAAGCATTTGTTGTCCAAGTTTGTTGCTTTGTCCATTGTTCATAAAAACATTCAATGTGTAATTCATTTCAAAGTTGTACTAATATATGAAATCAGCAAATTAACAAAAAAAAACAAAATAATTTAAGCTAAGACATTGCTTATAATACTACTTTAATTTTTAAAAGTATTTTATTATGATTAGTTTTTTATTTAAAATGTTTGACGAAAGGTTATACAATATGATGAAGATCATTTTAGCAATTTATTTGGGGCTGCTAATAGTAACAGTGTTTTAATCTAAGCAAAAAGATTGTTAAAATAGGTATTGCCAGATAAGAAATTGGTTATTGCCTTCAGTAGCAAACTGGAAGTATTTTCCCAATTAAACAAAAAGCTTACTTTACTATATCTTCTCTCAATTTCCTTTGACAAGATAAAAGCCACGGATTTCAATTATCAGGCAAAGCCACAATAAAATATTAATTGACAATAAACAAATACAAAGGATTGAAACGTTCAGCATGAAATCGAAGGACTCAACTACGTCAATGGTCCAATTTACAACACATTAAAGTCGCGTCCTTCTCTATTCTGTTTTATGCAAGTATAGAATCTGTCAAATCATAAAAAAATTAAAAAGGTAGGGGCTTAGTATGAGAAAATTAAAATAGGCAGTGTTGACAGTTTTGTGTATATTGTAAAAGATATCATTTCTAACGATCTTTTGTCTTTATAAGGATATGTTTAACTCGCCTATACCTGAGAGATTGTCGTGCAGATCACGAAAAGAGATTGTAGTTTGCCACAGCTCTCAGTTAAGCTTACAGCTTAGAAGCTTAACGTATCGATAGGAGTTCCGGGAGAAGGTTCCAGGATCAATATTGTAATTTACCATAACGCTATGATCTCCAACAAAATGTTGTTGCTCATATGATATTGATGTGCACACAATACAATGATTATTGATATATGTAGATAGATTAAGAATTTAAACAATTATTGTTACAGGTAGTACTTGCTTTTATTCGATCTGATAAGGCCAAGTCAAATATCCAAATAATTAAAATACGCTGGTTCAAAACCTCAAAAGCAAATTTCGTAAATAAATAAAATTTCTCGAACAAATAAAATCGTTTGCATAAATAAAACTCCTTGGATAAACAACATTGCTGGGATAAATAAAATTGTAGGGATGAATAAAATTGCTCGAATAAATAATCTCGGTATGAAAGAGAGTCCGAGCTGGAAAACGGAATCGCGAGTTTTCATTGACAGAAATACGTATAGCCATATCAATAATCTTTAGGGGCCTTTCAGTTTACTTGTATATTTTATTTCCGACGAATTATATTCGGATCAATCAAGTTTCCTTCCATCGAAATCAATTACGTTAACACAGAATTTCTATCTGAAAGTATTATTAATGTGGTTTTTACAATATTACTCCGCTACAAAATACATCAATCAAAAAGCTCGTCAAAGACTCATTGTATTCAACAAGTAGTGACATGACGGCTGAGGAAAATAATTCCGTGCCCTCAGTTTTAGTAACTTTTTATTGGTTCCAGCTCGCCAGCTTCAGTTTTAGGCTTTCAGTTTTAGTTAAATTTTTTTAGCTTAACATCCAGAATTTCAGCTTCATGTCTAGCTTAAATTACCGTCTTACAGTTTATAAACAAGTATCCCTGCTTCAACTCCAGTTGTACAATTGCATATTCTCTGACAGCTTAATAATCCTAAAATTTTGCTCACGAGCTGCTACATGAAATATATATTCTGTCAGCGAAAAATAAAAGTAAACATACTTGAAACTTTAATTTAAAATGCTTGCAAAGCTTTTCGTTTAAAAAATGAATTCCTTTACCAACAATTAAGATCAGTAATGTAATAAGCTTGTTTTATTACACAGCACTTGAAAATAATGAGCAAGAGAAACAATTTGTATCCATTACTGATTAAACGTTATGAATGGACGCGAAAAAGGATCGCAATCGGTTAAACTGTTGGCGCGGTCTGTTGGGAGCGTCATAAACTTATGGGAGTTGTAGGACAACGCCCCGACTGGGACCCGGGTAGCAGTATTTTCCTCTGAGGAATTCTAAGCTCAGCGTTTTGTAACCAATTAACTTCCTAACTTGCATTTGGTAAATTCTGCTTTCTTTACGGTTCCTATTATCGACATAATTTTTTGTAATTTTTTTTAAAAACAATTTTTGTTCCATAGTATTTGTCAGTGATTTTTAAGAACAATATTAGAAAAAAATAAGTTTCTTCTCAGCTCCGTAATTGTTAAAGACCAATTCTAATTGATATAATAAAATACACAAAACTTTAAATTAATATTACTTAATTTTCAAAGTACGAGCGCCCCCTAATTTCATTAAATTAAATACTTTCTGTTCAAAAGTTCCCAACTGTGCACAAGAGAATCGTTAAGGTAATTGACACCACTAGTTGCTCTTTCTGTGTTCTCAGCCTTCAAACTGATATTAAAGTTGCCTACGCTTCAAAACGAAATACGTAATATTCATTTCCTGCAAAAATTGAATGATTCGCGAATAACAAAGGAGTCTGGAACTCATGGAAGTTTGAAAACTTTCAAAAACTCCTTATTAGACCTTTGCAGCGTTCAATTTCCTTGATTTCCCCTAACAACAAATTACGGATGTTTGTGCCTTGCAATAAAACTAAACTGCTTTTGGTCTCTGCTTCCAAGTCTAAGAAGCTGCAGCAAAATGTATCATACTTATATGGCTTATGGTATTAAGTTTGATAGCAAGTGGGAACAGTTATAAACCGTCGCCGTACGGGCTCTATTATATGTTTATAGTTTATAATGCTGTTTTGCGAACTATTATAAATATTTAGAGAGGACATTATCCTAGAAATCCAATGCATAATGCATATGTACCTTAACCTAATTGTTGGCTCATTGACTATGGACTTGAAGAAGGGCAAAGGGCAAATAGTATAAATGACCAAAACCAATCTTAGTGTTTTGTCTATTAAGCAGTTTGACCAGTTTTATTGTTTACGGAAGACTTCTCTGTAGCTATCTAGTTTTTTCTGGGTATACTTTGTTTAGCATTAGGAAATGTATTGCAATAATAAAATATTTAAATGGATTATTACGTTTTAGATACTCCGTAATCATTTTTGCCATTTTTGATATTTTGTCCGAGTATATCTATGAATATTTCCTAATGCAAAATTTAAGTCATGTTCTACAGATAGTACAACTTGAGCAAATAACTCCTTATCACTATTTCTTTATGTTGCAACTATAAATTTTTTGTCACATTCCAGCATGCCGTTTTTAGATTTTGTAAGTACTCCTTTATCCTCTCATTTTTCTTTACTTCTCTGTAGTATTTAGACTACTTTTGAGCGTTATTTTTCTTTAAGCATTGATTGAACAGAATCATATCTTACTTCTTTTTGTAGCTTATGTTCCATACCGCAAAGCAAAATATATCTCTTTTTCAATTCCATGTGTCTTTTTCTCTCTCGTTTTCGGTACTCAAAGCTAATTTTCTCTTATATGTTGCATAACCTAGTTAAATATTGATTTGAAATAAACGCGCAAATACTGTGTAAAATTTTGCCAATTGCTGAGTCCGAGGGTATAATTAAATAATATCTAAGAAGATATTCTAAAAAGGAGTAAAAGACAAAATCAAACACGGATTATTTTGCATATATTGTTTGATATTTACTAGAGGACAATGGCTACATATATACGAATAATTCCATATCTGCATTCTTTACCTTAAGCAAAAACCAGCGACTTTGTCATAATGAAAAACGAAAACCCTTAAATTGTAGAATCCAGCAAAATCAAAAAATATCAATGTCTCTGTTCAGCATTTCTGCGTTCAATTTAAATATATCATAAAAGTACTGATTTACATATTTAATGAAGTTATACGTACTAATTATCGTTACAGCAGAATGCAACTGCAAAATAGAAAAATCAATAGTAATTAGATAAATTTTTCTTTCCGGTTCGCGGATTGCGGAAATCATTGAACAAATTTTACTAGTTATTAGTAATTGTGGCCACATACTTAATTCTTCCGAACTGTTTCCACTCCACTTAAAATCAAAGTTATGGCAGCAGCCCATTGAAGATTTTACAGCGTAAACGCGAATTCACTAAATCCGTTAGGAGCTGTCCAAGTTTGGAGACAGACTGACAATTTTCAAAGTGAATTTATTTTTGGAGTTACTTCCTTTTATTTTAACTCATCACACAACTTCAAATAAGACATATTGCTTTGTTTGATCTCAAATGTCACATAATAAATTCATATCTATTGGTTCTCTCGAGGTCGAATCAATATTACACCTGGTAATTTCATCTAGTAATTGCTTATTTCTGTTGGAAATGCTAACGTAGTACAGTTTCTCTGCTAGTTAATGCATCTAACTGCTCTCTTTTATGTTTGATAAATAAATAATTTGTTATTTATAGCACATGTACTGTAATTAGATAACTGATGTTTTCTTCTATACTAAATTTATTGCTGGGACAGGCATAACACCCATTTTAAACATTTCCTTTATTTATAACCTAAGCAGGTAAAAGCATAGTTTCCAAAAATCTGCTGACCCACGACCGTATAAATTAAGAACAAAATAGTGTCGCAGAAATAAAATTAAGCTGTAATTGGCAACCTAACAGTAAATCCGTTATCTAGCAATCAGTCCCGAAGCTATTTAACACTTGGCTCAGCTTTGTAGTTCTCTCTCAGTCACCTCCCAATTCCGAGATAAAAGGGTGGACATGCTATCCGCATACATAATAACCTTCAACTCGAAGCGTATGTAACCTTTCCAGCCACAAATTGAATCGGTGAAGTTTTTCAAAAAAACGCTATTCATGTATGCGTTTAAACTTAGATTGCAGATGAAAAGAGAATCACGAAGCCGTTTCGGAGACAAAGGACAGCCCCTAATGGCATATGTATGTATTACAATGTGGCTTAGATTTTAGAGCCTTTGTCTTCTGATGGAATTTGACGAAAAGTAATAGGCACCTAGTAAATTCTAAATCTTCCGATGCCGAAAAGAAAACAACAAAAACGGCTGAATTTTATGTCAAGCAATTGAGACTAAAAACGTGTCTAGCATTAAAACCAGTGAAAAATTCAAAGTCGTAAACTTTATTTCTAGATTGATTTTCGGCCAACCAGCTATTTTATTTCACTTTTCGGTGAATAATAGATGTGGGAGGAATTTATGAAGCCAAGCGAGCAAGCAGCGAGTCGATGGTTCGAATGCATGAAGAACGCTGGGACGCGACACCTAGATATAAGTTAAACACTCCGGTATAAGCTGCTTTTACTCTAGCCTAGCGTTGTTGTCATGACAAAATTGAATTTCTTAAAGCGGAAACAGTATTAACATATCCAACAGACTTCTCTCTACAGAGTAAGCCGATTGAGTCTCATATTACATAATAGTATTGCGTTTCTATTACTTAGGCTGTCTGCAACGATAATTGAAACCTTTACAAAGTGCCATTCTTTTCCTTTTTGGGCGGAAAAGCACATTGCCGCTTTTCAAAATGAACGCTATTGAAACGAAACTTCTTTAGAGCCTTGGTGTATAATGCGATTGATGTTGCCTGTATATAATTACAAAATGTAAAATAAAGGCGCAGTTTCAGATAAAAACAAGGAATACAGGGATTCTAATACTGCTATGACAGTGGAATATTCCTAAGAAGCAGTTGATATGCAAACAGACTGTCAAAGGTAATTTCTGAATTAAAATGCAAGTCGGAGCACTACAAAAGTCAAACTGTAGCGTCTAGGTTTCTGTTTTTGTTCTTAAAATAAAACTGAAATTTCTTTTAAAATCTTTTAAATCGTTAAATTACGTTGGGTTTTATATTACATTAAATTTAGAAAAATCTGTATCCATCATTATAAAATCTTTCACAAATACAAAGTTCAGATTGTGGAAATTCTAAGTAGACACGATTTCATGTTGTTATGGTACCAGTAAAATATTTGTAGATGTTGTGACATTTCTAAAAATAATACTTCCGAGTGGAAGAGAACAAAGTCAACAAATAGTAGTATAAATATTGCATTTTGTTATTGTTTGTACAGCTTGTTGATAATTGAATATCACTACCGGTGCCAACAAAACTTTACCGATTTTCTTAGAGCATATTTCAATTCAATTAAACTTCTACTAGCAGACAAAATATTTGCTGACTTGATAATAATAGTTTTTTGACATTTGAACCTTATTCAATTTCCTTTAGGTGTTTGAATCGTCTGATATAATTACATATCGAAACAAAGTTTTGAAGCCTAAGTAACATTTCATAAGCAGCTATTAACCTATATCATCTACATCATAGGGCGAAATTGAATGATTGACCCGAGGAGAGCACCTCATAATGGAGAATTTTCTTTCACTCGCACCAAACACGCAGTAAAACTTTCTTTGTCGTTAATCCGGATTTGGTAGCCATTTGGGCCGGCTAACTGCATCTGGACCACAATTTTGTCGCTTGCTTTCGTATATAACATATTTTTCATCACCACACACCACCCTTTTCCAAAATGGGTCGATGCCTTTACGCTTCATCGAAGACGCGCTTGTGAGCTCCAAAAGGTTCTTATGCAACAATTTTTGTGGCTCTTCTTCTTCGCCCTTCTTTTTGACTTTTAACCTTATGTTAATGGTTCCCAACGGTTTTCCAACTTATTTTTAGTTCTTGGACAATAGAATAAACGCTTCTTTGCAAGTATAACTGGAAGACCATGATTTTATCGACATTTCCGACAATTGGTCTACTAAAGCGTGTCTAAGCTGCAACGTCCATATTACCAGAATGGAGGCGCTGGATCCTACGCTTTGATATTGTATTCGATACTGTATTAAGTCCCCAAACCTGCACAAATATGTTGTTAATATTGTTTTATCACAACATAATTTTTCATAAATTAATTGATAAGCATGTTTTGTATTTAAAATTTACACAAAGCACTGATTATAGTAACAGTAATATTGAATCAGATAACATAGAGTATCAATTATAACACATGGGTAACAATTGCGGTCAAATGTAATGGGTTACATTTTTCTTATGTGTTGTATCTATGCTGTATAATGCATTGTAAACGCAGTATAATAATGGTTGTAATTTTAACAACATACGAGGATAGTATCAAATTGAACAATGGAAACAAAAAATTTGGAAAAATATTTTTATTTCTCAACATAGTCTATTTTCAGCACTACACACTTTTACATGCGATATTCAATAGCTTCATTACACTGTTTATATTGAAGCGCCACAAAATAGTCATCAACTGCAGATTCCACTTCTTCATCGTTGGCAAGTCTTTTACCACCTAGCTATTTTTTTTTTCAAGTTTGGAAAAATACAATAATCAGAGGGAGCGAATAGGGTGTATGAGAAAGCAATTCAAACGATAATTCATTGATTTTGGTCACCGTGATAATGGATGTGATGAACTGAAAAAACTACTTTCCTTTTCACCTAATGGCGCCGTTTTTTTTTATTTCATCACTCAAACGCTGCAATAAATGTGCTTAATACTCTGATTATTACTGATTGTTTTCAGTTTTCAAAATAACCAATAAAAATTTTCACGCACATTCCAACTACAGCCATGACCTACCGATGGAACTGCCTTCGCCTTGTTTGAAGCTGATTCTCCACTTTCAGCACATTCTTTTGACTATTCCTTCAACACAGATATTATTTTATGGAGCCATATTTCCTCCATGGCTATAAATAAATGCAAAACTTTGGATTAATAGCTGTGAAACATAGCCCAAAACTAAATTGAAACATCTTAGCAACGTTTTTGTTCCATTGTGAGCAAACGCGGCACCCATCCTGCTCTAAGCTTTCTCACGTCCAAAGTTTTAGTCAATATATAATGCAAAGTACTATTTTAAAAGCCTACCATGTTTGGTAACACGCATACTTTCATTCAACGATCATCCAATACTATTTTGTGGATTTTTCTCGCCATTTCTAGCGTGGTCACCTCATTTGCTCGACCACTACAATGTTCTTCTTGGCATGCCGTATGGCCTCATTTATCTATTTTAAACGAAAAAGCAGGCTTCCCAGAGGAGAATCTAGCTCGGCTTTGATATTGGCTGAACTTTTAAAAGAAAGTATTTTACTACATAACGAGGACCAATTTTTACCATATTCACTGAGAGCGTTCACTATTGATGGCTGCCAAAAAATATTATACAATGTAGTGTCTTCAGCTTTGACATTTAATCTTTATTTATTAGGTTAGTAATTTTTAAAGCAAAAACTATCATCTGCACGTCAAATTGAGCACTCCACAAAATTACCTTAATAAAGATAGTAGTTGCCGTTGTAATTTGCATTATTGGTATTATTTTACGGATTTATGTTTCAGTCGTCAAATACTTTCTATAGTTTCCTCCGAAATTTCATGTTTACTATTAAACTTATATAGTCCTGATATAGCTATTGGATAATTATGCAAAAAGATATGCCTTTATTATTAGATCTTTAATATCTTCCTAGATTGTTATACAATTTATGTATTTTTATTTAATATGCAGCAATACTTCTTTAGCAGCTCTTTTATCTGATCTGTAATATGTTCTTTTGACTAATTCATTTGTCAAAATTATATTAGATCCACTTCCATGTATTCTATTTACTTCCCTTCAACTTGAAACGTTCCTCTGACACAATGCACGTACAACCACTCTCAAATTATGTCTTCAGAACAAATTTTACCATTACTCTGAGATATTGCATTTGCAATATCTTTGTTTATCCCTTTACCTTTGACTTATTCAGTGAAGGGTGAAACTACCAATTGCGATACTTAGCTCGTAAAACTCAGCATGTCAAAGATATTTTCATCGAAGAGAAAATATCTTCGTCGAATTGCAAATTCTATTCATTTGATTGCTAGCTCTTTTGAGTTATCGCAAATATTAAAATATTTTCAGGACAATATAAAACATTTCAATTAGATTTACACAATAAGTAAAACTCTTTTTTGATGGGTCTATAAAAAATTCCATTTTTCAATAATTATATTTTAAAGTTTGCACCTGTAAGTTAACAAATGTAAATAAACAAACAGCATTCATTAAAAATGTTATTAAAATGACTTTTTTGCTTAGGTTGAAAGAAGTGCTACTACCCATTAATGTTTTTCTCAAAAGTGCATTCTTTGTCTATTCTGATCCTCACTACAACTTTAAACAATCAACCAATACTAGTAATCTAAATCTTGTATTCCATTCCATAAGCTCTATTTCCACAATTTATTATATTTTATCAAATTAATACCAAAACACCACAACAATTTCCTAAAATTATTTTTAACTAAATTTACAGTTGCTAAAGTGATAATTAAACCCTTTGTTTTATTCAGTTTATATTAACCTCTGTTTGCTTATTAATCTAACGCACCGTTCACCAATGAAACTCAAATTGTTTATTGGAATTTAAACTAAACTTTGAAACCCTAAGCTTTGATCAGCATAATTTACGAATTTCATTGTTGTCGATACCATTTTGCTCTCCAGGAATTTGCACCATGATCACATGCAGACAACGTTAGGAATAATCATGTAATCAATAACGGTACGTTTGATTGACATAATGCAAATCTGTTATTCTCGGTATCCATTTAAACGTCTGTGTTCCTGTCAAAAGTCCGCTGAATTATTGAAAGCATATTCTTGTATTGATGGGTTGTAGATAAAAATCTGGGATCACATCCACGCTTCGACAAACGCCCCCACCATATCTTTCAACAAAAAAAAAGAAAATATATTTTAGGCCCTTTCTTATGTTTAATTCTAAGGGTCCGCCAGGTGATTTTCTCCACCATAAATCTTTTCCAACCGATTTAACTTATTAGAGTTTCCCCCTTAATTTATTTTACTATTTCACCATTCGGAAAAATCGTCAACGACCGTCCTCTGTATTTTCTAGCCGTACATAATTGGGTTCACTTTCTATTAAAAATCAATTTATCTTCCATCTCCAATCGATCTCCCATTTGTGAATCAAATATTTGCAAGTGTAACGTGGATAGCGGATCTGATTCGTATTTCTCAATTTATATATGTATTTTCCCTGCGAGTTGCTTGTTTTTCCTCGTTTCCTTAGACAGGAGTAATTCGGTTTTTTTCCAGCAGCGTTTATCTCTCTCTCTTTTCTCTAATACTCTGCAGCCACATCTGCTTACCTGGAAGCTTTTAAATGATATCAATTATTCAAGCTGCGGTTCTGCATATCACCGGCATAAAATATGGGAATTTTTCTCCGCATTTTTGTATAATTGAAAATATCCGTCATCCCAACGTACGGGGTACCTACTTTTAAACAAGATGCTTTTTATATTCAATTCCAAACTTTCCTCAAGGATCTTCCTGCCGAAAAAGGCATGATATGTTTCCTGTCCGAAAATGCATTATGGAAAACAAACAGAGACATAGAAACCTGTCAAATTCCGCATGTATCCATTTTTTTCTTCGTACCCAAAAACTGTATACGCCCCGTCAATTCACGTTTTGTTCTTTATGCCGCTCCTTTTTCATCTTGTAATACACAAATAATATTTGCATAATCTGTATATATTTTACATCTGGTTTTCCACATAGAATATGTATAAGTCACTGTCTAAGGATGTATTGATCCTGCATATATTCTGTCGCTTTCATCCTGCCACAATAAGCTTCCGCATGCATTATATATTCTTTCGTGAGACATTACAAATTTCAAAGAAGGCAATAAAACAGTGAATCTGGAGCAACGCTACAAATGAAATAGAACACAGGAAGTAGTTGCCTCTTTAATGCAAGGATCTTTCAAAACAAGGCCTGAGAAATTCACTTGAGCCTTAAATAAAGCTCAGTTAAGGATGCAGCTGTCCGCTAAAGGCGTTGAATAGTTCATGGGATCAAGGGGTATCAAGGGATTAATGTATCTTTTATACTGCACTACTGATGGCTTTTTTGTTTCTTGAAGCTTCTAAAAATTAGATTTTAAATCAAGGAATGGAATGGATGCATTTTTAAATAGATGACGTTAGCATAGTGGTGACGGTTGTTTGCAAGTGGGTGAAACGATTGTCTTTGAAACACGAATTGCCCATTTATATAATCCAGTTTAATATTAAGTGCTGCTTTTACTTCAAAAGTTTAGATATCACGTTGACGGTTCGATGAAGTTTTAGTGACCAGCAATTTTTTGCAGCTTCGCCAGCGTGAATTTAAGAGTTTGCATGAGCTATTCGATTTTGAATCAAAGTACTATTTATTTCAGCTCGTTAACTTAAATGACTTATTTTATTAATTTATTTATAGGATACATAATACTTCATCTTTCAATCGCTTTTCAAAAAACTGTAACTTTATATTCTGTATTTTTATCACTTTATAATTGTACAAGGCTTATACTATTGCCTGAAATATATTTTTAAAAAAGGATAAAATAATATGCCCAGGAAAATTATTTTAACGCATAGCAGCTTGCATAAAAATATCCCACAATTTTATCAAGCATTTTATGCAATAACGCTACTTATTTTAATATTTACATTAATGAATTCCAATTAACCTAAGTCTGTAAAAATAATTTAGATTCAGTTTTTGGTATACATTACCAAATTATATAAAAAGCACTCAGAAATAAGTACTAATTATTATAAAAGCAATAAAAAACTTCTTTTAGTTTTTAATTTAAACGAATCTGAAAGCAAAAGATTTAGCTTAACTTTTTAATAGCCAAATTTTCATAAGTATTTCAGTTGTCGTTCATAGTAGCAGAATGTTTCTTAATATTAGGAGAAAAGTTGCCAATATAAGTACCAAAATGTTTTTAAAGCTCAAAAAATGAGCTAAGACATTTAAAATGAAATATTTCCTATATACTATACACGCCAGTTAACACTCTTTAGTACTACTCTTAGTAGCGAAATATTTCTTGATTTTAATATAAATGCACAAAGCGTCAGCTTTTAGTGGCGACATAATTGTTAATTTCATCTTCAGTTACACTCTTGCGTGGAGTGTTATTTTAGTTATTATAACTGTTTTTAAAATACATTGGACATTATTAATTGCCCTGTTTGCATTTGTACCTGAAAATAATTTACTAAAATATATATTTAACATAAAGATACTAATTAGAAAATGTGTTCTAGTGTACATTCTTATTATATAATTAAATAAATATTCTAGTACTTTTATACTATGCTTACATGTATAGGAGAATTTGGAAAGAAGAAAATTTGTCCATTTGTGAATATATATTTAGCCAAAAAAATTTTTTTATGTACGGCAGTTTTCGTATGAACGTAAAAATATTTACATTAGAAGGCTTAAAACTAGATAAGAGGTGATGTCACCAACCCACGACTCTAACACTGTTCAGGGATGGCTGGTCGTAATATGAGGCCACATTCGCCAAAAGCGAAAAAGAATTTCATGAAAGAAATAAAAGAAAATTGTATATTTTGTATTTTAAACGCCATCATGTGGAAGGAATATAGGATATTGTATGTATATAGCGATAGGAATATAATGTTATGTAAAGAGAAAGATGAAATAAAAGGAGTTCTTGCGAAGTGCACCATAAAAATAAGAAACACGATTATTGTTATTTTCAGGCTGTGTACATAGCGCTAGTTCAAACTTCTGGAGGAATAAACTCTGCAAATCCAACAATCTGAGAGCTAAAAAAATAAAGAGGGATTTTCTTTAAAAACATGAGCTGCTTGTAAAAAATTTCTGGGTGCAGCAAGTGGAGTATAAGACGAGGCAAGGGCTCCTTGCACTGCTGTAATATACATCTAGAGTAAAGTAGAACTCTGAGAGTAACCGGCAAAGCTCTGAATAGTTCATGCGAACCAAGTGGTATCAAGGGATCCAGCCTTCTTTCGTATCTTGAGTGCAAGAGGTGATTCGGCTATGATGATATCGCATTTAGGCTCCAATATAGCCGATATAATGAGATCGCTCGTCAGGTGCAGCAAACAGGGCATAGGGCGGGCTTGCGGATAATTTTTGGCATTTCTTTATCGTCCCTACTCACCGGCTCATGTGAGCAGTAATCGTCGCACGTAATGAGGTATGGTCAATTATAGACCACGTTATTTAGCACTCGGGTTGTTAGTTGTCCATTTTGAGAGAATAATATTGCAGTCTTTTAACTTAGAAAGCACTATCTGCACAGATTTACTACTGCGATAGATTAATAGTCCTTACACAATTCTTTTAATTTAAGTTCAATGAATTTCAAATTTGACGAAAACATTCCATTAAATATAGTGCAGTTACGACTTATTTTGCAGTGTTTACACTAAATATCTCCAGATAAAAGTTTAGATATTTTAATAAATTTAGAAATTTGCTCCTTCAACAAAAGCTCTATGACTAATTTATATGTTACAAATAAACGCTCACTATGCATTGGTACAGTATTATATGAAAACATCATTTACTTTATGAATGTATAGTTAGTAGTTTTCATTACTAATACTTAAGTTACTCCGGGACAAACAATCTTATTAAATCGCATAACACATTGTTATATAGTCAGTTTGCAATTTATAGCTAAAAATCGTATTAATTTGCGTATAATTTACTACAACCAAACCATAAATGAAATTTGTTCCGAACTTAAGAATATATATATTTACTTTTACTTGTTTTCGTTTGCGCACAGTTGAAAGGAGCATATATAAAAATCTTTAAGTTGCTAATACCTGCGTTTTTAAATTTTATAAAGAATTTAATACTAATCAATGTATTATCTTTACACAGTAAAGCAAATAAAGTTTGGAAAAATAATTCGATTATTATTACAAACTGAA
Organism: Helochares maculicollis; assembly: GCA_033557835.1. NCBI lineage: Eukaryota > Metazoa > Arthropoda > Insecta > Coleoptera > Hydrophilidae > Helochares > Helochares maculicollis. The sequence goes on from JAWQRO010000133.1 coordinate 48,306, forward strand.
TTAAAATCTATCCTCTTATTTTTATATGCAAACATTACATTAAAGTTACATCTTATAAGCTTATATTACAAAATCAATTAGTTTAGATAACATACAATCATTAGAGTTTCCAACCTATCATCTGTAAGCTATGAAATCTTCCATAATTCTATACGTTTACTTAATACTGCAGCATGTAACGTAAAATATTTATGCCTACAATAATGAAAAATTGCTTAAAATCGTATAAATCACAGAAGCCTGGAAATAATTAAAACCTCCGCCTTACGCAGCCTAAAGAAAATAATTCGTGATATTTTCTTCAACAGCTGTATTTAAGTAGTTCATTGGGAAAGGCCAATTAAAAGAACCTAAAACAGTTCTAAATGCGTACGTGTCAAAATAAAAGGAACAAGGATTTGCAGACAACGCCGGTAAAAGGGAGTACGAATGGAAATTAAGAGAGGAATGATGCGAGATAAGTGATAATTATTCAATGAATTTTGCGGTTTCCCCAGCAGAATTTACCCCACAGGTGAACAACGTAGCTGCGAAACGTTATCAATTCTATTGCTCTTTGAAATTAGTCTAAATTTTCACATTCAGATGTTGTTACAGCATACATCAAGCCGAGCTTTCAGTTTTGTTTGGAGATACACCGCTTTGACATTATTGTTTGTGACATATGAACGTACATTTAATTTTAGATACCTAAATACAGGTGCTTAAAACCGGCGATGCGGCGCGATGAGATGGACTGATACGAAGCTGTCTGTTGACGACAGAGCGAGTCCCTGAAAATTTCATTTCTAAAAGGAGCTGGAAATGTTAAAACATTCATGAATAGGTGCATATTTAAGTGTTATCACTTTTATTCCACCTTTTATTTTGAGGCGCTCAGCTTCGTGAATTCCATCCCCGAAGGTTTATTCTAACACAGTTATTACTTTGGCGCGTACCCTTAATAAAATAAATATGCAGGAAAATGCAGACCGAATAAGAATTTTAAAAAGAGACCTTTTCGAGTAGACTTGAAAAAAAGAGAATAAATCGGTTGTAAATTCAAACAAAATCGTTACAAACGTACGTCTAAGTGTTTGGTAATCATTTCGGAATATAGTACTGAATAAAAGAGCTATAGGACGGAGTAGGATAACTTATTTTAAACAAAGGAGGAGAAAATTCAGTGCACCATATTAATTAATGCATGCCCTGGAATTACGACGTTGCAATAACAGCCAAGCACTGCGCAAACAACGAGTTTAGCTTTGAATAATAATTTTAATTAGCTACATATTCGCCGGGAAAAACTTGAATTTCCAGGTTAAGCACTTGCGGTGTTTCGCTGCGTATTGTTTTTGAAATTGCAGCCACTATTTTTCACATTTTCCATGAAAACTTCAATTAATCAAGCTGCGCTGTTGTTTTATTATTTCAGATTTCGTAGAAATTGAGCTATCGTTAAGCGACTGCTTTTAATGAATTTGATCGAGCGCTTGTATGATAATTTCCCTCTGAGGATTTGGAGGAAGAATTAAAACCGGTAATTACGTTTACTATGAAATAACCGTGCTCTAATCTGTTATGGATTTAAATATTTCAGGCGAGAAACATGAAACAAACTTTGTTTTCTCATTTAAGATGTATAAACATACTATGTTTAACGTACCCATATACATCATACCAGGAGCCTGCTATGCAGGAAGTTGTTGACAGAGTAAGTGGTTAGTAATATAAAATTATTAATTGCCACAAACAAGCGACTTAAGGGATCGATTTTGTCTAAGTAAGAGTTGATTGATGTAAGGCATTATATGTGTAATGCGAATTCATTTAAAGGAGGGATACGGTTTCCAAATATTATCATTACTGCGTTATACAAATTACTAAAAGGGTCTTAGGCGATAGACAAAACCTTGCGGAATTATTCGAAAATCCTGTTACTCTTATAGGAGAGAATGTAAAGGTTTTAGGGTATATTAAACAATAAGAATCAAGACTTGCCAATCTCACCAGAGAAGATCTAAAGTAAGAGTAAGAACCATCAAAAAATATTTTTATCAATTTCTAAACTCTTAATCTTAATAGTCTAATTTTTGTCGGTCCAAAATGAAAATTTAGTCGTCTTCTACTCTATAAAGCATTTCGTGAGACATTCTAAAATATGTCTGCGTTAATATAAGACTAAAAATTATTTATCTATTTTTAATAGCAATTATTATTGATTATATATCACCGTAAAAGTGAGTACTTACTTTTACGGTTGAAGCAAACATTTTTGTAGTCGATTTTTTACCAGATTTATTCAAGGTAAATATTTTTTCTTGGGGATACATGCGAGAAAGTATTTGTTGTATTCTAAAAGCATGATAAAATATCTAAAAGTATTTTTGTCGAATATCTTCATCATAGTTTTGTGTACGTTTCTTATGTGAAAATTTTTGCAATTTCTAGATACAATTTGCTTACAGATATTATTTATAGTATTTTATTGAGAAGAAATCAAATATATCTTGATCTTTTTAAAATAAGATCGTATTGCCTATAATGCACTGAAAATGTCTTTGCACAAGTATAAACTTCTTTTTTATGTGGCAAACTAATAAACAGTATTTAAATGCAAATTATTTAACAAAAATTCTTTATTAAGTTGAAAACTTTTCGCGTTGCACTTAAGAAGGACAAACCTTAAGGAAAGGAACAAAATTATTTAACACAATCACTTGAGATGTACATTATTAAATGCAATATAAATTAGTTTATGGATATACTCGTATGTGTACAATCCCCATCCTTAATCTAATAAATTTAGTAAGCTACTTTCAATCGTGTTTTACCGTTTCTGCTCAGCGTGCCTCGTAATGGATTAAGCATTAACACTAATGTAAATATCGCCCTGGCATAATATGGGAAATATACCACGTACATGCAAATGTATGTCTATTTCACGTAACATTGGAATACCTCGAGCATTAACTGTAGACGCAATTTGATTTTAACGAAGAAAATTCAATTACTGGGGCAAAGAAATATTCAATATTCTCTGCGCTCTGCGCCCGCCGACAACGATGACGGCAAGCGGGCGGGCAGGCAGAGACTTAAAGCTTCTGAATAGTACTTGAAGCATTTTATATTTCACTTTGTCACGTAGGACAGTAAATAAAAAAGAAAATTACTATCTGTTTCAGTTGTAAAACAAAAATACGACATTCAAGTCCACGACGAGTACGTGATAGCTGGCAACACTGCCGTCTTAAAATGCAAGATACCGAGTTACGTAGCTGAGTACGTTATGGTCACTTCCTGGCTCCAGGATGAAGGACGCAGCATATTTCCCAACACGGATATTGGGGGAAAATATGTCGTTTTGGGCAACGGAGACCTGTATATTAGCAACGCTGAGCCCAAGGACGCACATAAAAGTTACTCCTGTCGAACAGTTCATCGCCTTACAGGTAAGAAAACGTTACTTTTCCTTGAAATATTAAGTTACCCGCGTAGGGAATACGCATCAAGTTACTTTCCTTCCAAGCTTAAAAAATGTAAAAAAATAAATATATATTAGAAGAATCTTTAGAAAAATAGAACATTAACTTTAAAGCTAGTCAATGAAAGAATGTCTATATGCTCAGCCTAAGCAGGTTTGAGTATAAAGCTCGAGACTCTTGAAATTCATCGCCTCTTAAGTTAAGAAACATTGGTGTCTTATGAAATATTAAATTTACCGCACAGGAAATATATAAGCGACAGCTACTCTTTATTTCAGAAATTGTCATACTCACATCACAGTCTATGACTTCTGTATCGAGTTGAAATACTCAACTCATCTAATTGATGCGTCTTTATAAATATAGTTAGTGTCGATTCAATTGCGCATGTATATCTGATGAACTACAAAATGTCGCACATGAATATTGTCATTCTACAACAATGACTCGTTTATGAAGGGACATAAATTATAAAGTCTTATAAAGATAATCCTCTCCTTTTATCAGATATAGTTTAATATGTTAATTAATGGTTTCTCTCTAGTACCAATTTATACAGCCAACATTGGATCTCAATTTATAGATAATACGCACATATAAATAGTGGCGATAAGTATTTTAATACAATTTTGGAATTAATGTAGTGTTAATAAGATACTACGATATTGAAAAATAGAATTAAAAAAATCAAAATTGAAACTAACATATCACATTAAATCAAAGATATAGTCAGTTTTATCTAGCGTTTTATCTCTATGCTAAAAATCTTCTATATATGATCTGAATTAACAATTACAATTAATATTAGATAAATATAAATTTTTCTCCAATCAATATTGAATAAATAGTTGCCCTGTGCTCTATTTCTACTCGGGCCCCAGCACCTCGTTAGAGTACATCCTATTAGTACCTTGCTGAAGGGTGAAAATCTGTAATTGCCAACCCGCGGTGTTTTAAGACTTAAAAATGGAATCTTCACGTTAATTACCAATAAGTCCACTGTGACCTAATTATAGAAAACAAGTGTAAAAGGCACACATCTAAAACGATTTACTTAAACGAAAACATCTGAGCAAAAGGATGTCTCTGAATGCATAGTAAGAAATCGCATGTTTTTTTATTGGAAATTTGGGTTTTTTGAATATATTTCTTAAGCCACATCATATACGGACTTTGGCAAAGTATAGAACTATTACTTAAGTGATGATACAAGTCTTTTGTTCAGTTATTAATTTAAAAACAATTCCAGTCAGGTGGATTCCAAATAAGGAGAACAATACACAAAATCTCACATTATCAATTAGTTCGTACAGTGTTCTATTCAAGATGTTACCATGAAAAAAATTAATCTCAGTAACTTAACGCATCTTGATGTTTTAAGTGTCCCTGAATCAGTGTTAATAATTTCATATAT
>JAWQRO010000134.1:0-53096 GCA_033557835.1 Helochares maculicollis
CCATCACTGGGGATCGCTACCGGTTACAATTGATGCGTTTGAGTCGTGCATTGAAGGAAAAACGGCCGGAATGGAGCAAAAGGCACGATAAAGTTATTTTACTGCACGACAATGCTCGACCTCACGTAGCGAAACCAGTGAAAACATACCTTGAAACATTGAAATGAGAAGTCTTAACCCACACGCCGTATTCTCCAGATAGTGCCCCTTCGGATTACCACCTGTTTCGATCAATGGCTCATGGTTTATCAGGAGAAAAATTAACATGCTATGAGGATTGCCAAAATTGGATCGATTAATGGATTTCCTCCAAGGACGAAGAGTTTTTTCGACGGGGTATTCGACAGTTGCCTGAAAAATGGGAAAAAGTAGTGGCAAGCGATGGGCAGTATTTTCAGTAATGTAATTTTTTTATTTTCATTTCAAATAAATCGTTATTTTTTAATAAAACAACGCTACGAATTAATTCCAACACCTAATATCTAAATAGTTTTGTATTGAAAAAGAAAAATTTTACCATCGTATATATTGTATTCCTCGATCTGATTTATTTCTTTCTTTTGAATCGTCAATTATTATCGAATCTACACAAAGTTGGAATCTTTGTTCGATAGTCGGCGGGGAGGTGTAAAAGACATATCCACAAGAATTTACTTATTTGAACCATCCGTGGAAACTAGATGGTATTTGTGAAATTATGTGCAAAAACACTAATCGACCATGAAGTTGCCAAAAAATGGAGGAAAAGGTTTCTTTAAATTACTGAGGAAGTCCGCAGATTTAAGATCTTGGGAAATATGCTGGCTCATCGAGAGATATTTAGTCAATAAACTGCCTCTAAAGGAGAAGATGGACGTTATCTTCAAAAAGGAGCTCTCAAGTCAGATATGATGAAGATGCCATTTAGAGGAGCATGATTTTTCGTTCCTTCTAAGGAATCCGTCAATAGCAAAATTATGCTTCTCAGCACATTGTCAAATTTCCAAAACTCGCCTAAACAGGCACTCAAAACGTTAAATCCCCAACGCTTATTTGCATGGAATAAAATTTTATCTGTTTCTTGGCTTCTAATCTGCGATCGAATCGCTAAGTTTCAAGACCTTCACGAATCGAACACCTTATAAACAGGATATCTTCGGTTTATCATTTAATTATACCGTCTGAGAATTCGTAATTCAAGATGACTCGTCTTCGCTTTGTCATCGCAGCAGATTATCGGTCGTAACAAATATTTTGCGGGAAAGTTTTCACCCCGTCGACAAATTTCAAAAGTTCGGTTTGGGCTCGGGCGAAAAAACGAACGTCAGCCCGAGCGGACTAATCCGAAAAGGAAACCGAGTCGCCATCTACATCACTAAAAACTATCATTGTGCACGTACGCGTCATCGTTTGCTGTTGGTAATCTAAAGTATCCACAATTGCTGTTCCTGTGGGAGACGCTTTTCATCGAAATCGAATTTGGTAAGTTTTCCGCTTAACTCCTTTGTCTTTCTGAGGATTTCAAAGCTTTTTCGCCGCTTCTTGCGCAACTAACCATTTTGATATTCCTCAGTTTGTTCAATTTGGACAAACTTTTGTGATCTTAGAACTTCCGCCCATTCGTTGTCGGCTTACCAAAATTAACTCTATTACAAAATTTGTGTTTCCATAAAACGTGCAGAACTACTAAAATGATATGAAAATCCCTAGTAATGATGACTGTGTGTTGTAAAAACATTCAAGTTTCGAATTACTTAGTCAGAACTGTAAATACTTGATATAGGTGATAAATGACATGAATAGCTGATTGTTCTCTTTCTAGAATTGAAATGGGATCCGAAAAAGAAGTTGCGGAAAAGTGGCAAGACACCGCCTGGGAGACGGAAGAAGCCTTCGATTCGGAAGGCGGTGCTTCCTCTCCGCTGTCTTCATCTCCTCCGAGCGATGTTTCTGGTGATCTGCCCGCCAAGAAGGCTCTGCCTCTGGTCTTCATGAGAGGCAGCCAAATTGGGATTCCTATCTCTTCCAAATCAAGCACGGATCCTTTCAAATTCATTTCCGTCCAAGCCAACGACGAAAGCAAAGCTTCAGAGGTAATTTGAGGAAAGGTTGCCGATAAACACGTTCTGATAACAATCGAAATAATATATTTTAAGATTCCTCAGGTCATTTACTCCATGCTACCGACGTCTATCCAGTCGACAAGAGGCTGCCAAATAGGGCCATGCTTCTCCTCCACCTCTGCAATCGATCCTTTTAAATTCGTCTCGGCCCAAAACGAGCCCAGCGGATCGTCCAGCCGCAACGAAGCTGGACAAGACACGGACAATACTGAGGAGGAGAGTGAAAAATTTGCGTCAGTAAGTACCGAGTACAAACTGCCTGACAATTTAATATTGTCACGATTTTTTCACCAGGTTTTTGACTTTTGGAAAAGCAAAATGAAGCAGGCATCCCCAAAATCCGTTGTTTCGGAAGAAGAATCGACCGACCAAACATTCGACGATTTGGATGCGACCATGAACGAGACTAAAATTGTAAGTTTATTTTTGTCCAATATGAGCATTGTCAAAGCATAAATCCGAGACGTCTTGCAGGCACTAGAAATCTGGAAGAACAAGAGGAAGCAAATGAAGAAGAAGCTCTAAGAACCGAGCTATGGAATCGGTGGCGAAAACCTAAAGTGATTTTTATACTCTCTTGCTCAATGTTAAACAGACTTTATTAAATAAAGGGTCCTTGACTTTTTCCTCTCTCATAACTGAAAGAAATAGTCGATTCACAATACTTTTCTTTCTAAGCAAAGTCGACTTTTGGGATTAATATGGTTTATCAACAATCATTTTTTCTACAAACTCTTACTAAAAACAGTGGATCTGTTTAATTAACATAGTCAAGCAATTAATACACTTCAAATTTCTTCTTAAAATTTGACTTATATTGTTTTCTGTCAGAATTCTCATAACTACGAACCGATATTTTCTAACACTTACAGAATGGTTATAAAGTTTAAAACTTAGAATGCTGAAATGACGGGGTAAGCGGAAAAGGAGCAGCATGATACACGAGCAGTAAAGAAAATAACAGTATTTTCTGAATAAATTTTATTTCTTAATAGTGATAAATTAAGCTAATGAATTAGCTTAAACTCGTTACATTTTGAACTCCTTAAACTAGAATTAACATATAAAGCAGTTCTCTACACGCAACTGCGGTTAATTAGAGGACGGCACGAACGTGGGTCTTCAGTTTTCAGAACGCTGAAAATGAATCTTAGAACAATTTCAATACTCAAAACAAAGAACTCAAACAACAACAAAATTCTCAAGCACCATAAGTGAAATTAGCCAAATAAATTCCATTAGTGATCAGTTTTCAATTCGGTAAAATCGAACATCTTCAATCTCATCGATTTCTTCAATTTCATCGGTGATGACTTCTCTGTAATCGGTATCGGATTCGGATGGTTCTTCCGCAGAATCAGAATCTGATGGTCCAAGGAACGCCTGTAGGAGATCATTTTCGTTTTCGGAGTCGTGATTAACGTCGACCTGAACAAGCTGGCCCAAAGAAGTTCCGGAAGTTCCTTCAAGGCCATTTCTGGTTCCGTTGCCGCTGAAGTCCGGCTCCGAAGAAGACTTCATGGATCTGTCAGACAATTTATAAATCACCTCCAGCTCGCAGTTGTCTGAATTCTTTCCAAAACATTTTAGAACAGAATTCCACCAAGCAACGATTGACCGCTCAGACTCCTCTGGTAGCGCCTCTTGGGCCAGCTCGACCTCGAGCGGACGGATCTCGGGATATTCGGGATGGGAGAGGCACATGGCGATGAGAAACTGGAAAAAGGGACTCTTCAAACTAAACTTTTACAACAAACGAGGTGTCCTCACCAAAGAAAGGGCTTCGACTATTCCCAAAGTTCTGGCAATGACCTTCATGGTGGCGCCCTCATCGATGTAATACTCAGCGAGGAAGACGAGGCATCCCGCCGCGGAAGCGACGACAGCGAAGGCCAGTCGAGAACGCCAAGTGATTCCCAAAGAGATGCAGAAGGTGACGCCCAAAAGAACCACGGCGTAGCAAAATGCAAAATACGAAGTTGTCAAGCAGAATGTCTTGATTCCGAAAATAAAATATTCCTTCACCTCCTTCTCAGAGACGAACTCTTGAATAATGCCCAAGATTCCTGGCACTGAAAGGGTGAAACAAATGCCGAAGACATACGTGTCTGGAAAGAAAAATCTTTTCTTTAGAAATCGAAATTGTCAGCTATGACAAATGTGACAAGTGAACTATTACGTAAATGTACTTAAATATTTGCATACGTCAACGTCAAAACGCGTATAGAGACTTAGTCTATAGAAAAGTTGACAGCTGGAGTCACTAACAACCACTGACAACTAAAATAATACTGACAAAATAAATAATTTGACAATAAAGCGATTTGGCAAGAAAGCCGCCAAGCAACAAAATTCAGAGACAACAGCGGCGGCGTTGTCAAAATGGTTCGACTGACAGAATATATCAAAATACGTCAAAATCAAAAGTGTCTTACATAAAAACTTGGCGATAGGAATAGACGTAGCCATTTTTGACGAGTCTAGCAGCTGCAAAACCTGTTTTGAATCCAAATCGATCACCCAAAAGCTCACCAAACGACTTGACGAACACTATGCCAAACAAACTGTCTTCCCACTCTTTTGTTTTCACCACTTCCCTTTCCATAAGCTCGCGCCCAATCTAGACCGGATTTGACAGCGGCGGGAAATTTCGTAATTCAAATTTTAAATCCGGGCGTTGGACTTGGAGTGTGCTGTGCGACCGCAAGTAGCACCTTACCGATTCAACTATCTATCATGCGACCGACAAACAAACGATTTACTGGTTTGCACCCGTTTCATTCTTCTTAAACGCGAAAAACATTCAAACTAAAAAAATTCCGCGCCAGCTTTTACGCGCCGCGTTTCCGGCGTTAGCCGAAATCTGCGGCAAGAAACAACGAAAAGGAGAAGGGGGTGTCAATTTTAACCGTCATCCAAAGTGGGGCTTGTAAACGAACGCCGGCTGCAGAAAAACAGGTAGTTGTGATCTTTTTCTCAAAGTTCGTGCTGAGGTTTTTGTCAAAATGCCTCCTCCTGCGATCAACCCGGAAAAAAACTTCCTGCGTAAGTTTCCGAAACAATTTCTACTCTTTTTCTGCTAGGTTATGTTTTATCAGCCCGTCCGGCTTTTCGCGATATTTTGCTGCAACCAAAATGACGTTTTCGACCAGACACGGGGCGATTCGCAGTTTTAGATCGATCTTAGAGCAGAATATTTTGTATGACATTTTGACGAATCTTCACGTTTCAAGTGACACCTCAGAATATTTGTATTTTGCCCAATTAGGCGGTTAGAAGCTATACTTAACCTAAGCAAATTTAGAGTTTTTCAAATCCATTTAATTTTTTACACAGAATATTTTAGAAATGAGCTGCACAGGATGTGGTAGATCTATTTTAAAAGAACAGAGAGAGAGGGAGAATTTATAGAGACGCTCCAACTTTTTTAACAAAGATTCTATTTTTAGTAATATTCGTGTACGGCCTCGCCTTCTCTCTCTTCATTTCTGGACTTCTAAACATCGGCCAAACCTTCATACCCGACAGCTACCATGAATATTTTGGTTTTGGAGTGAAAATGTTTTGCATGGGGGCTGCGTATTTTTCCTTTTCTTATGGCTTGGTTTTCGTCACCGTAACCGTATGCATGGCTTTCAACGTCACCGTGTTTTGCCGTTTGGCCTCCGTCTTCGTCATCATCATTTCCGGATGCCTGATCACTGCCTTCGAGTACCGCTACGACAGCAAGGATACGCTCAAGGTTGTTTCCAGAGTGTTCGGCAACGTCGAGGCCGTAGGCTTGGTAAGTTTGCCTAAGTCAATTCAAGCTCTTCTAATTAAATGATGATGGTATTCGAGGTTTTCAGAAATTTCACGACTGTTGACTAAGTTTTTCAAAAATATTACGACTCTTGACTAAGTTTTCCACAAATATCACGATGTTGACATTGAGCTTTCCAAAAATTTCACGACCATTGACTAAATTTTACAAAAACCTCACGACTATTGGCAAAGTTTTCCAAAAAGTATTACGACTCTTGACTAAGTGTTCCAACCATTTCACGATGTTGACTTTAAGTTTTCCAAAAATTTCACGGCTTTTGACTAAGTTTTCCAAAAATTTCACGCCTGTTGACTAAACTTTCCAAACATTTCACGCCTGTTGAATAAGTTTTCCAAAAATTTCACGATGTGAACTTAAAGTTTTCCAAAAATTGCATAGCTATTGACTAAGCTTTCCTAAAATTTCACGGCTGTTGACTAAGTTCTCGAAAATTTTTACAACTGTTGATTTTAAGTTTTACAAAAATTTCACGACTATTGACTAAGTTTTCCAAAAATTCACGACTGTTGTCTTCAAGCTTTCCAAATATTTCACGACTATTGACTACGTTTTCCAAAAATTTCACGCCGGTTGACTTCAAGCTTTCTAAAAATAGTACAACTGTTGACTAAGTTTTCCAAAAATTTCACGACTGTTGACTTCAAGCTTTCCAAACATTTCACGACGGTTGACTAAGTTTTCCAAACATTTCTATTAAATCTTTAAAAGTCCTCTTTGGTTTTTCAGCTTCTCATCGCGATGTGCGCTTCTTTCCCTCGCCGGTTTTTTCCCAACGCTGACGATGGCGCAGACGGCAATCAACAGTGCGGCTGTTGCCCGAACCGTATTCCAAACATCTGCCGTTATTATTACAGAAGATATTTTCATAAGAAATCCACTGGCCAAGTGGAAGTCATCTACCTCTCACCCGACAATGCCCTTCGCTTTCCCGACTCAAACACTTCCGCTGTCGGGCAAAGCAACTTCGATTTTGGCGAAGAGCAACCAGGGCCAAGCTTCCAGAGAGTTGCCGTCGAAGTCCACGCTGTTAACATCGAAGACGATTGTCCCCGTTCGCCGACTCTCAACGTTCCACATTCAGTCCCCATTCGAGTGGAAGTAGAAATAGGCCAAGGAGATCAGATCAATCAAAGTGATCAAATAACTCAAGGAGCCCAAATGGGGCAAGGAGACCCAATCGACAAAAGCCGCCGAAGAGATCAACGACGTCAAAGCGGGCATAGTCAGCAAGGAACCCAAGGCAATGAAGAAGATAACAGAGGCCAAGGCAGTCAGGATAAGCAAAGTGTCCAAGAAAAACTTAGAGGCTTAGGAGATGAAGGTGGCTTAGGAAATCAAGGAGATCTGGGAGATCAAGGAAGTCTAAGAGATCAAGAAGACCTAAGAAACCAAGGAGGCCTAGGAGATCAAGGAGGCCTAAGAAATCAAGGAAGTCTAGGATATCAAGGAGGCCTAGTCAACCAACGAGGTCTAGGAGATCAAAACCAGCAACATGATAAGGAAGGCCAAGATAACAAAGAAAACCAAGAAGATGAAAATGATCAAGAAGCCCGAAGCGACCATGAAGCCCAAAGCGACCAAGAAGCCAAAACCGAGCAAGAAGCCCAAGGTGATCTAGAAGCCAAAAGCGAGCAAGAAGTCCAAAGCGACCAAGAAAAGCCCGAAGAGCTGTTGACTCCAGATGACCAAGAAATCGTTGTACAAAGAGCTCAAATCGGAGGAGATGGAGAAGGTCTAGGAGATCAAGGAAGCTTAGGAGAACAAGCATGTCTAAGGGATCTAAGAGATCTAGGGGACCAAAGAGGCCAAGACGAGCTAGGAACGCACGAAAACCAAGAAAACCAAAACGCCTTTGGGAACCAAGGAGCCCTTGGAGATCGAGGGGTCTTGAGAGATCCCGGAACTATAGGACGCCAAGGAGCTCTAGGAGATCCAGGGGCCCTGGGAGACCAAGAAGCTGTAGAAGATCAGCATTTTGACCTAGATGGTCAAGGAGTACTAGGAAACCAAGGAGCTTTAGGAGATCAAGCAGTCCTAGGAAACCAAGCTGCCCTAGGAGACCAAGCAGCCTTAAGAGACCAACCAGCTTTAAGAAGCCACGAGAACCCAGGGAACCATGGAAACCAAGGAGACTAGGGAACCCAAAATATCTCCAAATTAGAAGAGAACTTTTAGTTAATTTGTTTTAATGTTTTGTTGTAGTTTTGTGTAAATTTTATTGCCAAATGTTTATACTGAATATGCTAAGGAAGTCACACATGTTTAGCGTAAGAAATCCCAAGTGTGGTGTTAAAATGCTGTGTAATTGGGAGGCCCATTAAAAATCTAATAAATTTTAACAATTGCAAATTGCTTAACGAGTGATAACCTCGTTAGTCAGAAAATTTCATTAGGAAAAGGACCGCAGTCAATCTCGTTCCTAGAGTTGTTTGCTAGCCTACAAATTTAATGTTTTTAAATTGTGTGTGATGTTAACACCACATTTGCGGCTCCTTTTGTTGATAATTTTAATCGGTTTGCGAACCAATTTGTAGCGCGAATGTGTGACCACCATTAGGATATCAGCAAAAAAATGTTCGAAATGTTTGTTTTAATAGTTTTAATTGTTCGTTTGTTGTAGAAACATTTTAATTAATTAAAGTTTATTTGCAGCGCCCACAAACTTAAGTACTTGTATAATAAGAATATATTTTCTTAGCACATCTATTTCACAACGCATCTCAATCTACATTATAAATTTAAACTCTTTGTAATGTATCATACTAATGACAATAAAGTAAACTGGATTAGTTCGAGTTTTTTAATATTTTCGAGCACCCACGGATGTCTTCTAACAGAATTTTTTAGCACATGAGTATAGAAGGTGTTGCAAAATATTTGCTTTGCACAGTGATTAGTGCACACTTTTCATAAGTGGGCATGTAAATAAGCGAAAGTGTCGATATTGGACTGACGGAAATCTACAAGGTTCTTAGGAAGATCAAATAATAAATATTAATGGTGGGACAGGAATTCTGAAAAATATTATGATTAGTCCTTTACTTATCATAGAAAACTGGTGCTTAACACCTTATATTCTAGAACTCCCTCATAACTGACCAAGAATACCGACGGCATCAACAGCAACTGAATGAAATATTCCATAAGAAATTGTTTGGCAGAAAGGGAGTAATGAATGGCCACCAAGATCGCCCGACTAAACTTCGCAAGACTTTTCTTTGGGGATATTTTGAATCTCAGGTTTACAAAACGCAACCAGTTGATATCGAAGATATGAAACCGTTGTATCAGGTCGTCAGTGCCAATTCTCAAAGGTTCTTACATTGGTCCAGTATATGGCAATTTTTTTTTGCTAGATCGTTTCACTTTCCAATTGTGTAAAGATATTATTGTAAACTCTAACTAACAAATATTAAATACTTTGTAAATTGTGTTGAAAATGACGAAGTCGGAATTCTCATTGTCATATATTATGACAGTATCAAATTGTTTCTCCAAATTTTGTAGATATGACTCTGTCCACATAAATGAGCCTTGCGGACGTCCAAAATCAAATGTTGAATGACGAACTAATGATGAGTTTGAGTGTTTATGAATTATTGATGGAGTTTGATGCTTGAAACAAACAATATCATCTCATTTTAGTCAAATCGGTAAAACCAAAAGATGTGTTAGCGGATTCCATATGAGCTGGAAAAACAGAAACAAAAAAGTGCTGTTTTGGTGTTGCTTTCTCGTGAAAAATCTGATCTATTTTTCCTACAAATCGTCATTAGGGGTGAGAAATGGCTTTAATATGACAATTGCAAACGCTTAGCGTAGTAGTTGGGCATGGTCACTAAATCTCTAAAGCACAATATTCATCAGAAAAGCTACTGGTGAGACTTTAGTGCTCTGGGGTAAGCCTAATGCATTATGAGTTTAAGAAACCACAGTTTTGGAAACAATAGTAGGAATATCCTGGACGAAATTGCAAAAATTAGAAGAAAATCAACCTAGATTGGGCAACAGAACGACTCCTATCTTAGGCATTGGAGGAATCTCTTTATTATCCTACAGTCCCCCAGATTTAGCCCCTATTGGCAACCACTTCTTCCACTGTTTGGATAACTTTCTAATAGGAGTACTATTTAGTTCCGACAATGCCTTAAAACTGACACCCAAAAATTGACTGACTCCCATCGGTCAGGCTTTTTAGACACCGACTGAGCAATCCATAGAATGACACATAGACTGGGCCACAAATGAAAAATTCGTATAATTTTCAGGAAAAATCAAGTTTCAAACGATACCTGTCAAAATTTTATGACAATCCGATCATTCGTTTTTAAGGTACAGTGGCTGTAGTGATGCTACTTTTGTGGACAAAAGAGTTAAAGCAATTTCATGTGTCGATTTGTCATTGCTTTATGATGGAAAAAGCATGATTCAAGCCAAGGCTTTGGTATTATGCAGATTTTGCTCCACCAAAACGAATGATAGACACGTGGTAAGCTGACTTTAAACGCGGTCGTACCATCGCCAATGATGCCGAACGCTCCCAAACGAGCTGGTCATACCAGATGATACCAAAAAATCCACAAAATCTAGCGAACCGCAAAGTGTAGAGGCAGGAAATATTTGACACCATAAAGATATCGAAGGAATATGTCAGCTGAATTTTGCCTTAACACTTGTCCACGACAAACCTGATTTCAAAATGGGTGCCACGTTTGCCCACATTTGACAAAAAATAACAACTTGTCGATGATTCTGAAAGCTAGTGAAGCTGCTTCAACAAGATAGCAGCAACACTTTTGGCGGTTTGTAATAATGGAGGAAGCTCTGATCCACCACAGCACTCCCAAATCAAATTGTCCATCAGATGAGTGGATAGCAGCCGGCAAACCTCGCTCCAGGGGACAAAAACTCTAGATTCAACTGACAGATATGCATGCAAGTAGAATTTCGCTACATGGTCCACATGAGGTGTTTGATACAGGACATCGCAAAAGAACGACCCCATATGAAGAAAAACCAAGCGCTCCTACACCAAGACAACGCGTAAGTCGTTGCCTACCATGACGAAATAGCAGGAATTATACTTGTTATTGCCTCCGCACTTGCCGAATTCGCCAGATTTAACTCCCAGCGAGTTTTTCCTGCCTACAGACCTCTGAAATGCTCTCCGGGAAGAGGTTTGGTTCGAAAGCTCGATTGAAGGGATGATCGGCAAAACAAAAGCCTATTTTGGGGCCAAAGATGAACAGTTCCACTAGAAAGGGAACAAAATCATGGGGAAGCGTTGGAGCGACTGCATGCTCTCGAAAGAGCCTATGGTTAATAAGGAATTTTGTCAAAAACTTGTTACTTCATTGGTTATCCAACCAACTTTTCCTGTCGGTGTGTTATAAAATTGGTAAAACAATAAATTTTGAATATTATTGCAACCTTTTAGACCAGCTGAAGGAAAAAATACCCGGTTTGCAGAAGTAAAAAGCCTTTTTCATTAGGACAATGCACCGTGTCGCATTTTGACAATTGTTAAAATACGTGAATTAAAGTTCGAATTGTTGGAGCATTCACCGTATTCACCAGATTTGGCCTGTAGCATCTTCTAACTGTTTCCAGACCTAACCATATTCATGCGTGGAAAGCGTTTCCTCAAATGATGAGCTTATAACAGATGTGGAAGCGTATTTGGCAGCCCTTCCAGATTCTTCGGGGATGGAATTAATACATTGGATTATCGTGGGAAGGGAAGTGGTTTGATGTTCAGGGAGACTGTACTGAATAATAAAATATTGGAGTCTCGTGGGAATGGAAGTGTTTTGATGTTCAGGGAGACTATACTGAATAATAAAGTGTATTTCAAACCATAAATTAAGAAAGCACTTGGACAATGGCTAAAATCCATGAATTAAATTTCGAATTGTGGGAGCATTCACCGGATTCACCAGATTTGGCCTGTAGCGACTTTCATCTGTTTCCAGTCTTAAACAAATGCATGTGTGGAAAGCGTTTCCTCAAATGATGAGCTGATAACAGATGTGGAAACGTGTTTTGCCGCCCATCCAGATTCTCACTTCTGGGATGGAACTCATACATTGGACTCTCGTGGGAATGGAAGTGTATTGATGTTCAGGGAGACTATACTGAATAATACAATATTGGAATCTCGTGGGAATAGAAGTGTTTTGATGTTCAGGGAGACTACACTGAATAATAAAGTGTATTTCAAACCATAAATTAAGAGAGAATTTTGGCAATGGCTAAAATCCATGAATTAAATTTCGAATTGTGGGAGCATCCACCGTATTCACTTGAATTGGACCCTAACGACTTCCATTTGTTTCCAGACCTAAACAAATTCATGCGTGGAAAGCGTTTCTCATCAAATGATGAGCTTATAACAGATGTGGAAGCGTATTTTTCAGCCCTTCCAGATTCTCACTTGTGGGACGGAATACATACATTAGAATGGCGTGGAAACAGAAGTGTATTGATGTTCAGGGAGACTATACTGAATAATACAATATTGGAATCTCGTGGGAATGGAAGTGTTTTGATGTTCAGGGAGACTACACTGAATAATAAAGTGTATTTCAAACAATAAATTAAGAGAGCATTTTGATAATGGCTAAAATAAAAGAATTAAATTGCGAATAGTGGGAGCATCCACCCTATTTACTAGACTTGGACCCTAGCGACTTCCATCTGTTTCCAGATCTAACCAAACTCATGCGTGGAAAGCGTTTTTCATCAAATGATAAGGTCATAACACATGTGGAAACGTATTTTGCAGCCCTTCTAGATTCTCACTTCCGGGATGGAATTCATACATTGCAATCTCATGGGGGCGAAAGTGTATTAATGTCCAGGGAGACTGTACTGAATAATAAAGCTTATTTCAAACCACAAATTAAGAGAGCATTTTGACATTGGCTAAAATCCATTAATTAAATTTCGAATTGTGGGAGCATCCACCGTATTCACTTGAATTGGGCGACTTCCATCTGTTTTCAGACCTAAACAAATTCATGCGTGGAAAGCGTTTCCTCAAATGATGAGCTCATAACAGATGTTGAAGCGTATTTGGCAGCCCTTCCAGATTCTCACTTCTGGGATGGAATTCATACATTGGAATCTAGTGGGAACGGAAGTGTATTAATGTTCAGGGAGACTATACAGAACAATAAAGTGTATTTCAAGCCATAAATTAGGAGAGCATTTTGTCAATGGGTAAAATCCTTGAATTAAAGTTAGACTTGTGCGAGGATCCACCGTATTCACCAGATTTGGCCTGTAGCATCTTCTATCTGTTTCCAGACCTAAACAAATACATGCGTGGAAAGCGTTTTTCATCAAATGATGAGTTCATAACACATGTGGAAGCGTATTTTGCAACCCTTCTAGATTCTCACTTCTGGGATGTAATTCATACATTGGAATCTAGTGGGAACGGAAGTGTTTTGATGTTCAGGGAGACTATACTGAATAATAAAGTGTATTTCAAGCCATAAATTAAGAGAGCACTTTGACAACGGCTAAAATCCATGAATTAAATTTTTAATTGTGGGAGCATCCACCGGATTCACCAGATTTGCCCTGTAGCGACTTCCTACTGTTTCCAGACCTAAACAAATTCAGGCGTGGAAAGTGTTTCCTCAAATTATAAGCTGATAACAGATGTGGAAGCGTGTTTTGCCGCCCGTCCAGATTCTCACTTCTAGGATGGAAATCATACATTGGACTCTCGTGGGAACGGAAGTGTATTGATGTTCAGGGCGACTATACTGAATAATAAAGTGTATTTCAAGCCACAAATTAAGAGAGCATTTGGACAATGGCTACAATGCATGAATTAAATTTCGAATTGTCGGAGCATCCACCGTATTCACTTGAATTGGACCCTAACGACTTCCATTTGTTTCCAGTCCTAAACAAATTCATGCGTGGAAAGCGTTTCCTCAAATGATGAGCTGATAACAGATGTGGAAGCGTGTTTTGCCGCCCTTCCAGATTCTCACTTCTGGGATGGAATTCATACATTGGAATCTAGTGGGAGCGGAAGTGTATTAATGTTCAGGGAGACTATACTGAACAATAAAATGTATTTCAAGCCATAAATTAGGAGAGCATTTTGACAATGGCTAAAATGCATGAATTAAATTTCGAATTGTGGGAGCATTCACCGTATTCACTTGAATTGGACCCTAACGACTTCCATTTGTTTCCAGACCTAAACAAATTCATGCGTGGAAAGCGTTTTTCATCAAATGATGAGGTCATAACACATGTGGAAGCGTATTTTGCAGCCCTTCTAGATTCTCTCTTCTGGGATCGAATTCATACATTGCAATCTCGTGGAAAGGGAAGAGTATTGATGGTTAGGGAGACTATACTGAATTATAAAATGTATTTCAAGCCATAAATTAAGAGAGCACTTCGACAATGGCTAAAATCCATGAATTAAATTTCGAATTGTGGGAGCATCCACCGTATTCACTTGAATTGGACCCTAACGACTTCCATTTGTTTCTAGACCTAAACAAATTCATGCATGGAAAGCGGTTTTCATCAAATGATGAAGTCATAACACATGTGGAAGCGGATTTTGCACCCCTTCCAGATTCTCACTTCTGGGATGGAATTCATACATTAGAATCTAGTGGGAACGGAAGTGTATTGATGTTCAGGAAGACTGTACTGAATAATAAAGTGTATTTCAAACCATAAATGGGTGGTTTTCTTATCGAACCGCAACACTTATTGGGCAATTTAGTAATGTAGGCTCATTTTTTGGAGGATTAAATAATACCAAGCCATCAATCAACTATGTCTTGTTCTATGAATTTCAAACTTGACTAACTAACATAATAGACCAGCCAAATTTCATCGTGTCGGCTCAAAAGATGTGCTAACAGACAGAAGCCATGTCGAAAGTGATCAAAATGGATTAAAGAGTCTTTAAAACAATTCGTAAAGTGTCGCAGTCAACTTTTTCATGATCGCAACATGTTCTCTTTAACAGTCTTCGTATAGTAATACTGGAAAAGTGAAAGGACCGCAAATTCAAGTTGTCAGTTCTTAAGCAAATTCATTACTTAAAGCAGTCTCGCTTCCCGATTAAATTTCTAGTAAGCGAAGCAAAAGCGGTTTATTTCCGTGACTATTTCGGCACCTCAGGTATTGCAGGCTTCGGTGGCGATTTTCCCAGAGATTTAGTAGAATGGTTCGCAATAGAAGGATCTATTGACGGATTGGTTTGTAGAGGTTTTAATTCATTAACTTTTAGATTTCTAATTGAAGCTGAACATTCTGTTCAGAAATATTTTCGCCGGATTCCGATAACGCGAAGACTTCGCCAAAGAAAGCAACGAAAAAAGGACAATGCAAACATGCAACTCGGTGTCGAGCAATTATTACATGTACCGTAGTAATATTTAAATATATGATAGCGTTGCGCTGCAGAAACCACTTCCCTGTTGGGAACATCCTCATAGGGCGACGGGAAAGGAAGTGCCAATGGCAGGATACATGTCACATGACCGGATATCTATGTAATTTACTATGACGATACTTTGCACAACCTCCGAGCGGTGCGAGGATTTCGAACCGAGCAACAAGTGTCTTTTGGGGAAAAAACTGATGGGGCTCAGAAGGAAATCTGCTGGATGTCGGTCAGGAGAATTCGTATGGACCCTCGGAACGGCGTTTTTCCATCGCGGCGGCGGCGTCGACCCGGAAAAATTCTTAATAATTTTATTAAAAAAAGTAATTACAATCTCGCGACCTCTTGAAATCTGTTTGCGAGAGAAAATACCCGTGAAAAATAATTAATCGCCTAAGGAAAGGGTTCAGACGCACCTCCGACTTTTTTCAGGGCGGTGTTTTCTTTTCGCTTATGAGATATAAAGATACAAAGTAAATTAAAAGGATAACAGAAGAGCTCTTGTGCTCTCCTGTAAATAGGCGTTTAACTTTCTTATTGTCGAGAAGCCTCCGCGTTTCTGGCCGGGGTGGGATTCGAAACGGGGGCGGATGGCAAGGCGAAGCCGAGGTCGAGGTCGAAGCCTTCCTCTGGTCCGAGGAAACCCCCGGTGGGGAACTGGGGCCGAAAACTCTGCCGGCAAGAAGGGGGAAGGGGGATTTTCGAAGAAAAAATCCGATTGGAAAATCGAAATCCGATGCAATAAAGTGACGCGAGATAAATAATTTCCGCGGAGCCGCGGCTTGAAATTTGCGAAAACGGTCTCGACGGGCCCCCATCCCCACTTTTTTGCAGAAAGATGGGCCCTGATTGGAGCGTCGAGTCCGGACCGATTAAATGATTACACGAAACGAAAGGCAACCAACTGAGATGCATAGGTCGCAAGAGTCAGTGGTCCAGAGCCCTTCGAAGTGACCACTCTTGAGTGTTTTTTAGTGCCATCAGTTTGTTTGCCAGGACTCCACTGCCGTAGCGCCGTGCTGTGTTCCTGTGTTCGTGTGCGTTGTTGTTTTGTGGTAGTGACTTTCCGAACCACGTGGATACGCAAACATTGGTAAATATCATTTAAGGAAACATTTTTGGATTTCTGTGCAGCTTTTCGCCCTGTCGCGTCGTCTCTCTGTCGAAAACGATCGAATCGATTTGCCAAACTAAGCGTGCCGAATCGAAGCTATCGGATCGAACGTCAAACCAATCGAATCGATTCGACCCGTCCAGCGATCGAAGACGTCGATCTCCCGAACGCGATTGAATCGAATCGATCGGTCGATAGCGTTCGGGGTTCGAAAGGACGAATTTGCGTTTCGAATTCCCACGCTCGAAATTTCGAAATTCCGCTTCGCTATTGATTTTTTTTTGTTTATTTAAATTCAAAAGGCAAAGCGCATGCCTTCTTGTAAAGTACTAAGAAGATATAAATAAATTCCGCAAGGAATACCAATTTTAGTGCGAAACGGCCCTGCGATCGAAAAATATGGGTAAGGTCCAATTTTCCACTCATTTTCCTGCGATCTTCTGTGCTAACATGTTGTGCCTGTTGATCGTGGTTTTTATCGTGATTGTGTTGATCAGACTAAAAAAGAGGCTATGTTAAGGTTCGTAAGTTTCATTTCTATAATCTTTACACGCCATGATTTTTTTTTCGTTTGTACGAGGTGGCTGATTTCGATTCCGTGGCCATTTTTAAGCGCGTTCTTGTTGGCGTCTGCATCTGTTGCCGTTTTCGCTTCGCTCACTGTAATTTTATTTATTTTTCATCTGAAGCGCGGCGATTGCGAATTTCGACTTCATTCCGGAATTTGATCTCAAACTTCGCTGGGCGAACCGTGGACGATTTTTCAGATTTTAGCCCATCTGCTGTCTGAGAGTTAAATCGCTCTCGAAATAAATCAAGCGAGTTTTGCGTGCTTCCGGTCGAGGAACCGACGGATATTTAGCAGATAAAATTTTTAATAGCCGACTAGACGAATCAACGGGTCGATATTTCCAATCGAAGCGAGCAGGCGGGGTCGATAATCAACTGGGCGTTTCGTAAAATCAAATTTTCAGATAACGGATTGGACGGATAGGCGAGGTCAATCGATTAGGAGAATTGAAAACCGAAATTTCCCAATAACGGGCAATCGATTTTCAATTCGGCCGCTTGATTCCACACATCTTCCAAAAAATCTATTAAGCCAAGCGATTGAGCGGCGGCTCGAATAGTACTCAAAAAGGTTTGGCTGTCAATAATTAGTGGAACGTCCTTTCCACGCCTTTGAAGGAAATCTTTGGAACAAGTGCGATTTTCTCATGTAATCCCATCTTACGTGTGAGCGGAAAGTGTTAATAAATTCAGGGGCACGTTCGCGCCCGTCCGAAATTCGCGACTTTCCGGCATTTAACTGTTAAAAAGGGCTTCCTTCGAGCAGGCTTTTTTTTTGGGAATCGAGGGAATCGGGTCGACCTTGACCGGGCCCATCCGAGGAGGTAGATAATTCATTGATCGTTTGGGCGGTGGCGATGATGATGACGATGATGGTGATGGTGATGGCGATGGCGGTTTTGATTGGACCGGGTGAGGTCTTATTTTAGTTAGATTCGAGGATGAAGTCATCACGGCAGTTTATCTAGAATACCGTGACACATCTTCCAATAACTGGTCGAGTTATTACATACTTGAAGCAATTTAAATAATCGTACTCGATGTCCCTCTTAACGTTTCCACCGTCGCATTTTGGTTGATTCGCGACGGATGAAATATGTTCTACGTCTCCCACTTTCGTTTGGAACTCCAATTCGACTTGAAGGTTTTTCTATTTCGAATTGGACTCAATTGTTTCAAATTTTGGAGACATTTTAAGAACCTCCTTCGAAGGCAGCTCCAGCCATTAGGTAAACGTTTAAAATGAATGTTATGCTTATTTAATCTCGTTATTGGTACAAAGGTCCTTAACTTAGCCGATATCAATTGCGCCCAAGCGACATAAAAAATTATAAATTGACTCGTTTGGTGGATATTTGACAAATTGACAAACATATCTTTTCGTAAATACCTTGTATTGAAGCGAAGGCCCCTCGATTTTATTGGTTTTCAAAAAAAAATC
This sequence comes from Helochares maculicollis, assembly GCA_033557835.1. Lineage (NCBI taxonomy): Eukaryota > Metazoa > Arthropoda > Insecta > Coleoptera > Hydrophilidae > Helochares > Helochares maculicollis. The sequence goes on from JAWQRO010000134.1 coordinate 18,487, forward strand.
AGTTCTGCCACAGAAAGTTTGCAGTGTCTCAAGCTCAGGCTGACATTTTCAAAACGCTCTTATACTTACGTAACCTCGTTATTCATCAGTCTTATCGACTGACCAAAAATGTTCAGTTCCGGTGCAAAACATTTCTGTAGGATTGACACCCTGCCAATTAAATTAAATAACAAATGCACCAATTAAGCTCATTTTTTCAACAAATCGCGTCCTTAACTTGTCTCGCTAATCGCTCATAAGGCCATGACTCTTATTAGTTAGTCTACTTATATTCAATTCTGAGGAAAATATTATGTCTGTGTGCGTGTGTGTGTGTGTGTTTGTATGTGTGTATGTATGTGTACAGTACGCCAAAATAACAAAAGCTTCATTCGGGCGAGCAGTTTTAAACATTTTTACTTCATAACGACAGTAAGCGAAGCTAAAGCGTGCTTGCATCGTGCCTAGTCTGTTATTTTAGTCCTTTGATGACAACAGAAAGAGACTACTGTGCAAAATCTTTTCTGTAGACGGATAAACACAAAAGCGCGTACATAATAAATTGATTTTGTTGAAATTTATTCATAAACAAATTTCCCAGTCACATGGAGGCAACAACTAAATTACTTGATTTCGTTTATAAGAACGTCAAATGTACCCCTGGGAGAAAAGAAGGTAGCATCAAAAACCGCAAAAGCTACGCTTACTCGGGATTCGCTCGCTTCGCTCGCTCATCCCTCGTGGAAGGTCGATGCGTTACAGAATCAACTCGCTTAAAAACCTCAAAAATAGAATCTATCGTCGTTTTTATATTCAAAACGTAATAAATTTAACAATAAATTTCATTTTTAAGGCTTATAAGCGAGTTGATTCTGTAACGCATCCACCTAAATATATTTGCAAGCGCGTTAACTCCATAATTCTACCGCACTCCGCGTATGGAATTGCTTCGTATAGGTGGCATTCGCGCACTTGGCTCAAACTATGAAGGTTCATTTTAGAGCAACACAAGAAATTTGTAAGTTCCGAACCCTTGAAATAACAACTGATTGCATTTTGGGTGTTTTAAATGTGTTCATTATTGATCTCATCTCCAATTTACGATTTGTCGAGTAAGGGAAGCTGAAGCGTCGTGCCTACTCTGGTATCTGAGGCTGTCAAGATGCGGAGAAATCCACTGCTAAGCAAAAGCTTAGGCCTCCGTCGCAACAAAACTGTATTTTTTAGAAATTACAATTGACTGAAAACTTTGGGTCTTTTGCACAAAGGATAATAAGCTTACTAATTGTATAAGTGGGTTTCATTTATAATTTCAAAGTATGATGGGAAGGTTGGAAAACATGACGAATGTAACAAGCTACGCTGATATCGGGATTCGTTCGCTTCGCTTACTCGGGATTCGCTCGCTTCGCTTACTCGGGATTCGCTCGCTTCGCTTACTCGGGATTCGCTCGCTTCGCTTACTCGGGATTCGCTCGCTTCGCTTACTCGGGATTCGCTCGCTTCGCTTACTCGGGACTCGCTCGCTTCGCTCGCTCATCCCTCTCTGCATCGTGAAATAAACAAGCTTAAAAATACAAACATTTAAAACCTGAAGCGAAAAAGTGATTTCTAAAGTATTAAAGTATGTTCATCGCTTAATCCACGTCCACTCCGCGAGGATTGAGAGAGCGAAGCGAATTCTTGATAGTATCATACTTTCCCAGTGAATGCAAATTTATATTTCGATAAACAAGTCATACAACAATTCTACTTAATATTGTATTATCAATATGATAAAAAATCTGCAACAATAGCTTCTCGAATAATATTTCTATATCTTTCCAAAGTTAACCAAAGTTGGAACAAAGGCGCCCTAACGGGATGCGCCCGCTTTGCTAGCTTAAAAATACATTTTGCACATTTGAATACCTCAAAACTAAATTTGTTGTGAATTCACGATTTTACTACGTTCTGAAATTGCAGTTTTTAGCGTACCACAACGCATTTCCACTCCGCGAGGGATGAGCGAGCGAAGCGAGCAAATCCCGAGTAAGCGAAGCTTATTGGCTTCTAGTTCTAGTTTCCTACTTATATACATTTCAAATATTCTTGTAAAAGGAACCAATTAACTAAGTCGCTTCCCTTAAGCGAGTAAACTCATTTTTCTCGATGAATCAGAGCCTACATTCTCATAAAATGAACCAGGTTCTTGCGTAATATTGCATTGTGCTGCTGTAGACAATGTGAGTTATACTTTTTTGCTAAGAAGTTCATTTCTGCTGATATCGAAAGCTCGAGAGAGCAGCGCAGGGTTGTAAACAAGGCATTTTAGCCTCGTTTACTTAGGATTCGCTGATCCAATGGATATATGTTGCAGAAAGGACACCCTAAAAATGCATCTCACGATTTTGTTGTCTTATTTTATTATTGTTAAACGTGTTTATTACTTAATTTATTATTTAATCAGCGATGGATGAACGACCGAATCTTGAATAAGCAAAACTTAAGTGACTTCGCTTTAAGAAACTCTCAAAAATGTAGTTGTCATACTCATGTCTTCTCGCTAGCTTCGCAAGACTACTCTTATGGGTTGTCTAAAAGTATTAAATTCTCAGCATTCGGTGCACCTAAGTGGCAGTAAATGCACCATTTAGGCTGATATTTTCAAAATAATTTCATGTTTAACCAATCTCGCTGTTGGCTCGAAGGACCATAACTCTTATTGCCTGCCCAAATATATCCAAATGTGGGGGAGAGAGATAGTAGAAAATTTTGTAGTGCATTAAGCGAGATGAGCACTTAAATAATAAATGTACCCTGGCGAAATTCTGTTTTAAAATTTTTTTTTCGCTTGTGAGAGAGTTGATTTATCTTTAGTACCTCGCTGCCAATTTAAAGTCTATAAATGTTGCTGTAGTGATGGCTTCGACTTGCAAAAGAGCTTCCTTCGTCACCCTGCTACCGAAGGACAATTAACACCAGGATGGTATTACGTGTCGGTAATTGGGCGTCTAGCGAAGCCCCCCCATCTTCTTAATGAGAGTTGATGAAGTGCGTATCATATCATCACATTCATTTTAATTTTGCTACTAGTGATTTAAACGTAGATGTATTTAGATGTAAACCAGGCGGAAATGCTCAGTTATATCATATAGGGGCGCCCTACATATGCATAATAGAACCCACGCCACGTCCACCACACGTATATATACGTGCACGATACTAACTTCTATGTTAACCTGATCTGCTACACGGCCTTAAATTACTTAAATTCTTTAATGGCGAAAATTGCGCACTAAATCGTGCATTTCGCAAAGTCGCGTCGCGTCGCTGCGCGTCCCCTCATCCCGCCGGGGACGAAATCACTTGAGCGGTTAATAAATTTCGATTCAATTCGTTAATTACAAATTCTCGCTGCGATAATCGATTATTATTCCTTTTATGAAGACTGCAACTTGCATCCTTACTAAAACAATAGTATCGTCATTACCTCTGTCATCGCCATCAATATTGTCATTATTTTTATGAACATTGTAACTATTGTTGTCATTATTATTATTATATCCGTTGCGAAATCGCCCCCATCGCCTCGTCCTTGCTCGTCATCCGTTTGAAAAAAGTCGAAAAACAAAAGAAAACGAAAATACCTCCGTCGCGTCACCTATTTTCGAGTAATCAGAAAGCCTAAGACGAGAACAATCGATCATCTTACGGCGGCTCCCTTATTTTTCAAACATTCACTTGCGCGAAATAACCGCTATAATTAAATAGCAAATTGCTCAGTTCGGATATAATTATGTGAGACCGAACTGTTTCACCGCCTTTTACAGATGAAAACAACAGAACGTTTTCCCGCCGCCCCTCCGACGCCCCCGATGCAGACATTTCGCATTTTCGAACTGGCAAATGGGCAGGTCCGACCTAAGAATATCCGAAAGAAATAGTTGAACGTATTACTTGTACTAAAATGGCACGTTCATCTCGACCGACATCTGCAGAAAAACAAAATCGACGATTTATTTGACGTTTTTTCCACAGCCGACGCCCTGTTCTCTTGCTGGCGCTTGCTGTTCTTTTACATTCGCAGAAGGGCAAGAGGCAAGGGTGAGTTTGATGTCGTTTCCTTTGCCGTACCATCATCGATCGACAATCTCGTAGTGATCGTCGATCTTTGATCATTGATCTTTGATGCCCAATTACCGGCTATCAATTATCAACATTTGTCCGTCAATTACCGTTAGTCAATCTGTGAATGCCAATCATTGCGTCACGATTGCCAATCTTGGCTCATCGGTCATTTGACACGCAATTATCGGATATCGATTGCCGTTGTTCAACCGTCAATTATCTTCAGTCGATCTTTGACGGTCGATCGAATGCCGGCCTTAGAGGACCGATCGTCGACCGCCGATTACCTGACTGTTGATCAACGACAATCATCAATTGTCGATTTTTAACTTGATTCTTCGATTACCAATGAATTACCGATTACTGTTGAATTTCACCCATGGTTCTCGATCTCAATCAAGCCTTTCAGTACTGTTCAATAACAAGGGACTGTTTGCACGTGGCCAATATTGGCAGGCTTTAAGAGCTAGAACCATCGGTTTTGGCAAAAACAGTTTGAAAAAAGCGTCTAAGGAGAATTTTCTTCTAGGTACTGGTCCGGTGATGAGCTGACGTTTCAAGAAACCACCACCACCATCGAGTAACCTGGTCGCGTGCAATATGGCGGATAGGAAAGACGAGGGGCAGCAGGATTGTCTAGACAACACCTTAGGCTTAAATAGACACGTAGAAGAATCCATAGAATTACCGGCGCTGACGAGCTTACCGAACTCGGCGAACCAAGTCCAATCGTCGAAAAACGACGGCATTCCGGAAAGAGGGACATGGGCGACGAAGTTAGACTTTATATTATCGGTAGTAGGTTTAGCCATCGGCCTCGGTAACGTATGGAGGTTTCCGTATCTATGTTACAAAAATGGAGGTGGAGCGTTTCTCATACCTTACTTCATCACCCTCTTCTTAGCCGGAATACCTATGTTCTTCATGGAGCTCGCCTTGGGACAGATGATGACCATCGGAGGACTCGGAGTTTTCAAAATAGCTCCCATCTTTAAAGGTAAAGCCTCCCAACTTCGTTTCCTCTCTAAATCTCCTCTTGCTACTTTCTTACTTTCCGCTTCTCTGGCCCACTTCGTTCGTTCATATCGCAACCTTGGCTTCCCAACTTCTTTTTACCCCATCCCTGAGTACCCTTCTTCTTTTCTTCTCGGCGCCACAGTTGCCTTTTCTTTCCACACCTTTCAGAGTTCTGCAACTCTTGTTCACATTCATCCCCTCTGGTTTGTTTCCATCTTCTCTATTCTCTCCCCATTCCAAATCTTTTCTTTCTATTTCTAAAGTTTCTACTCCCATCTAACTTCTCCTCAAACAATTTAGAAAGATCATCTTTTTGTCTCTTGTGCTTCTTTCATTTCTACTGCTTCCTAACCGAGATCTTCTCTGGCCAATTTTCCCATATTATGCTCTTACTTGTGACATTTTTCTTGATCTCTCGTCTTGCTTGTTGACTTCTTGCTTGTTCTCGTTTTGGTCGTCCCTTCCTTCATTCTACGGTTTTTGCCATTACGTGTAGCCTGCCCTTTTTTCCTTCAACCAATCCTTGCTTCTAGATCGTCTAGTTTAGTTAACAGCTTCAGTTTCAGAAAGCTACAGAAAGCCAAAAAGTGCACCCGATCCATTTTATGGAACGAGTGATTCGTTCGATTTGACGATGAAAAATAGTAGAATCCACACGCAAATGTTTTCCTTGGGTTATATTTAGACATTGTCCTCAATTCATCAAATGGATGCTTCGAATTTGAAAGTCATTAAGCTGGAATCATAGTCGAAATCTAAGTCTTTACAAGATGAAGCAATTGATTCGATCTCCATGGTGCGACCTACTTCTTCATTATCATCGTAGATATACTTTTTGATCTGCTTTTGCATATCTTATTGTAGAAATTTATTTTATTGGACACCCGTCTTTACCACTGATATCTTTTATTTATTTATCTGAATGCCCTTTTACTATTTTTTGGAACGCTTAGAAATTGTGTTTAGTTTTCGTTGAAATTATTTTGCCAATCTTTTGTTAGAAATATTTGTTAGAATCTTGTCTAATTAATCTTTATGTCTTTGTAGTACTGTTTTTCTTTTTGAATATTTCTCTTTAAATTGCTTAAGTCTTTCACCTCTTTTTAGAAATATTTTCGATGAAATGTTCCAAAGGCGCCATTCAGCGGTGTCACTCGGCAGCGGTAACAGGAAAATTTCTGGCGTGCTATCGTAACCGAGTGGCGCTGCTAAGTCGCTGCGACAGAAGGAGCTTCCAACCTTGCCTACGTAGTGACTTTTACGTTTGTTTCTTTCATTCACTTTTTCTATTTCGGTTGTTTCTAACTGCAATCGGTCAGTTTGGTGGTACGTGGCAGCAGTACTACCTTTATTACTAAACTCGAAGACAGCGCTGCTTAAACGCGATGTTGTTGCAACTCAGCACTGCTCAAACGCAGCATCGCTGGAACTCAGCTCTGCTCAAACACAGCTTGGCTGGAACTCAGCGGTGCTCAAACTCATCGATGCTGGAAGTCAGTACTCCCGAAAGGCAACATCGCTCAAATTCGGAGCAGAATTGTTCTAACGCAGCACTTTACCAACAATAGAAATAGAGCAGCAGGAATCGATTGAGAAATTATGTTTTTTGTACTTAGGAATCGGTTACGCAGCTGCCGTGATGTCGTGTTGGATGAACATCTATTACATAGTGATTTTGGCCTGGGCGATCTTCTATTTCTTCATGTCTTTACGAGCGGACGTACCTTGGAGGACATGCAACAACTACTGGAACACCAAGTTTTGCGTGAATCCTTATGACAGGAGCGGGCTGCAATGCTGGGAGCAGTACAACGCCAACAACACCTTCAGCAAAATATGCGCTCTGAACCATCTCAACGTTTCCGTAACGGACATGACCGATCCGGTCAAGGAGTTTTGGGAGTGAGTACCCATCTCCGGTTTCATGTCGCGTTCCGGTTCTAAGATCGTCTTATTTTGCAGGCGAAGGGCTCTGATGATATCCGGAGGCATCGAGCAAGTAGGAAACATCCGATGGGAATTGGCAGGCACCTTGCTCTTGGTTTGGATCCTTTGCTACTTCTGCATTTGGAAAGGCGTGAAGTGGACAGGAAAGGTGGTTTACTTCACCGCTCTCTTCCCATACGTTCTCCTCACCGTCCTTCTCATTCGTGGCGTCACTCTGCCAGGAGCCACCGAAGGAATCAAGTTCTACGTGATGCCGAACCTGTCCAAACTCAGAGAATCCGAAGTCTGGATCGACGCTGTCACCCAAATTTTCTTCTCTTACGGATTGGGTCTTGGCACTTTGGTGGCACTTGGAAGCTACAACAAATTCACCAACAATGTCTACAAGTATGGCATTTCTAAGTTGTTTTCTCATTAGCGTTGCGTCAAATGACTTTGATACCTTCTTGACAGTATGGGAACATCGTAGTCATACGACATAACTTATAGTACTGAATATTTTGATTGACTTACTGAACCATCGAGATCCCAGACCAAACAACAAAATACGCTCTCGAGATTTTTGTGAAACATCTCGTTTTGACAGCCCTTGGATCAATTTTGACCAACTTTTAACACTCTGTCTGTGTGTGTTTACGATAGAGCGTAGATCTTTTGAGTTAGGATTAGGCACAGGTTTACCATACCAGAATCTATCTAAATTGTGATTTTATGCACCTTTTAAAACCTTAAGCCACTGATTACTTGGTAGCACTGTGAAAGACTTTGAACCACGAAATATACAGTAAAAAATCTTGCTCTTCTAAACCTTGTCGATTATTATCGAGTATTTATTCTTACTATGTTCACTATAACTAATCATAACAGTTCAAACAAATCTGCTACTGCTGTCAGTCTACTCCTCTTAATTCGAAAAACTAACAGAGTCGTAACAACTGAGTCGTCGTGTTTTCCCAGAAAGACTATCTCATCAGCTTGACTTCTCCCAAGACCAACAGTCAAAATATACTGGGAATCCCTAGTCAGTAATAGATTCTTTAGACAAAGCTAATTGTTCTGAAGCAGGTTTTGCTGCCACTCCTCACCCAATTAATTTTCTAAAAATTGCTCTACATGGACATCTTTGCTTTTAATAGAGAATAATAATTAATTTCTCATCGATTGCATCAGTCACTTTTGAGATATAGTGTTTCCATAGAAGAAAAAATGTTAGATCTTCATATACCACTTTCTCAAATTAGTTTCTGAAAAGTGGGCACTTATGCATCCATGTCTGAAGACTCAAGCAGTTCAACTTCTATATTTGTGGACTAGCAATGTGTCCAAGGCGTTTCACTGTCTTCGACTCAGTGGTTTAGTTTGGGCATTGATGGGTCAATCAGTCAGCCAATCATTCAGTCTATCAGTCAGTCAAGAAGCTTATTTAGAGAGTTGTAGGCTGTGCATGTTTGTATTCTAGAATGTTCACTGAAGGCCCACTAGATTTTTAGAAAGATTGAGTCTATGCAAAAATCATAATTGAATTGAATTCAGTTAGGCAACTGTTGAAAGAAAGGCGAGTTCATGTATACTGGTCGGAAATGAAGTCCGGACACTCTAAAAAAACATTTTCTAACAAAATCTAGCTACAGGACACAGTTTGTCTGGGGGGAGGACAGCATGGCAGACATGGTCCGATAGAAGGCGAGGACAGAGAGGCGCGGAAGCTTCTAGAAGAAGTGCCTATCGACGAAATAGTCTTCTTCAATTGATGGTCTTAAAACACACACGAACTCGGTCAATTGCTGATGTTTGGTTTGCAGCATTCCACTCCAATCGGCTTCAATTAATTCCGAATACGCTCAATGGGCCTAACTTCTTACCACCAGCATTCCATTTGTCCTAACATTGTGGTCAGCGTCTCGACTGGAGCAATGAACGCAGATGGTGGAGCAATTAGTGGGATCACATGGCTTTTCAGACGAATCTAAATACTGCTTAGAGACTGATGATGAGAAAATTGAGCTGATGATGAGAAAAATTCAACTGATGACGAGAAAACTCTGCTGATGATGAGGAAACTCTGCTGATGATGAGAAAACTCAGCTGATGATGAGAAAATGCAGGTCATGATGAGAAAAGTCAGCTGGTGATGAGAAAAGTCAGCTGGTGATGAGAAAAGTCAGCTGGTGATGAGAAAACTCGGCTGATGATGAGAAAACTCAGCTGATGATGAGATAGCTTAGCTGATGACGAGAACAAAAGCGCCATCTTGAGTTTGCTCTTGAACAGCACGTCTATCATGCCATTGGAGCTACGGTTTCAGAATCTATTGCTTTTTAGAAAATATCCTCGAGTGGTACAAAGACATGAGGGCTTTGTCATAGATGGATTTAAGCCCATTGGTCTTTCTTGATTGAAGATTGAGGATTCATGATAATGCCCTCGTTCATATTGCTTCTATGACGTTCTTAGAAGACGAGCATGCTTAGCTTAGCCCCTTCAATCACCAAACTCATCGCCCAGCGAAAAAGTGTGGGATTGGATAGGTGTCCGTACTTAGAACTTGCCGCAGCTTCCAACAAATTTGGGCGAATTTGCACCTGCAGTTAACGCTTCGCCTGCTATATCTCTAGAATACATCAACAATCACATTGATAGCTTCCTTCCACGACTGAAAGAGTGCATTCTATTACGTAGCGACTCCACAAATTACTAGTCCTTACCCAAACAATTGATTTGGATCGTTTTCCTTAGTTGGGCTTGTGTAAGTAGCATTCCGTGGATTCTGTTTCAATGGCAATTGTTTTTCGGTGGGTTCAGATTTTACTTGCGACCAATACATATATACAAGTACAAAATGTTTGCTTTTTTCTATGATATACATGATCGTTTGCATTTCAGAGACGCTCTCATCGTCTGCACCGTCAACTCCAGTACCAGTATGTTCGCCGGCTTCGTCATCTTCTCAGTCGTGGGCTTTATGGCTCATGAGCAGCAAAAGCCCGTGGCTGAAGTGGCCGCCTCCGGACCTGGCCTGGCGTTTTTGGCTTATCCTTCCGCCGTTCTACAACTCCCCGGGTCGCCACTATGGTCTTGCCTCTTTTTCTTCATGATTCTTCTGATCGGTTTGGACTCGCAGTTCTGCACCATGGAAGGATTCGTGACGGCCATTATCGACGAGTGGCCTCATCTCCTCAGGAGACGGAAAGAAATCTTCATCGCCATCGTCTGCGCCCTGTCCTACCTCGTCGGGCTCTCTTGCATATCCCAAGGAGGGATGTATGTTTTCCAGATACTGGATTCATACGCCGTCAGCGGGTTCTGTCTGCTCTTCTTGATCTTCTTCGAGTGCATCGCCATTTCGTGGGCGTTCGGAGTCGATAGATTTTATGATGGCATCAAGGAAATGATCGGCTACTATCCCATGAAGTGGTGGAAGTTCTGTTGGACCATCACCACCCCCGTTATCTGCATTGTAAGTATTTATCTTGTTGATCCTTGCGATATACCCACTAATCCGACCTTTGACAAAGAGCATTGTTCTTCCATTCTCACATATGTTCATTTAGAACATTTTTGGAGATTAATTGGACCAATCAAGAGATGCCAAGAGTGACACTTTATAGGCAGCGTTGGAAGAGAGGAGAACTTTAAAATCTTCTAGTGCATAGTTATCGCACAGCATGAGAAAAATCTTCTTCTAAAACATATTAGCTAAATAAATGCAGCAGTTTGGCCCAATGGGTGTTCGGATTTGCTGAGATCTTCCCATGGGAAATCTTCTTGTTTCTCAAAGATGTTAGTTGATGCGAACAGTTTTGTGATTTGATAATCTTCGAATGTCAGCCTTAAGAATATCGAAATCCTGACCGCACAACTAAATCATTGACCATTGGTACTTGATTGGATAATTTTGATAATTGTTTTGTAGGGCGTTTTCATTTTCAACATAATCCAGTGGACCCCAGTGAAGTATCTGAGCTACGAATTCCCACTTTGGGCCCATTTGTTCGGATGGTTCACGGCTTTAACGTCCATGTTGTGCATACCGGGATACATGATTTGGTTGTGGTATACAACACCCGGAGATAAAGAAACGGTAAGTCTCGTGTCTTTTTCGTTTTGCCAATCGAAGGTTGCTCAAATCTAAGCCCTAACTCAATTGATGGGAAAAATTTAGAAAGTCTTTGGAAAACGTCGCTGTTGCAATAATTGCGATCGAGAAGATCAATCCATTACTTTTGAGCAGCTCTTCCTCACAGGACCATGACCCAATCAAATTTGTAATTTGAATGTTTCTTCCAGAAAATTCGTCTTTTGGTTCGAATAGACGACGACGTTCCCACGGTGAGGGCGAAGATGCTAGCGGCCTCGTCGTCGTCGCCGTCGGCGGTGTAAAAGATTTACGATGGGATAGAAGACGATAGAAAATTTCTCAGTTTCTCGTTCGCGTCGGTGCGGTTGTCTTCGACTTTGCAGTATTTATAGTTTTCGGTAGTATTTGTTCTTCTGTGACGCCACTTTGGTGGCTGTAATCAATCGTTTAGTTTAGAACACGGACGGAACGAGAAACGGGAAAAGCCTTAAAACAAATATCTTAACGCTGTGGCACCTCATCTCAAGGCGTCGACCGACTCGCCGATTCGGACAACTTTCTGCTTTTGCATTGCCAAGTTATTTCTTTTAATATAAAATGCGTGAACATCCAGTATCTTACCATGGTGTCACCGCCATGGTATCTTACGGAAAAAATCAGGTCAGGTCCGGCTCCCCAACGAAAGTCCAGTCAAGTTCATTTAGCTTTCACCAGGTAGAAATCGGAAACCAGTCAACGTCGGACTTTTGATTTTGATTCCGAAACGTTCCCTCGACGGCACACCCCCCAGATTTCGAACGAAGGGTGCACTTCTAGAGCTTCGCCAAAAATCCGGGGTTCTATAAACAGTTCGCGAAACGTGGATAGGACGCTTGTATCGTTTTTCAACGTCATTGATGTGACGTGACTAAACGTTACCTGACTAGACGTGGCATTTGGGAACGACGAACGTTTCTTCCAGCCATTTAGTTTATCGTTCCCAACTCTAACATTGGCGCTCCGTGGAAATATTCGTGATGTATATAGTAATTGACCGTCTCCAAGAAGCGCCGACGTTTGCGAGAGGAAAATACCAGGCAGATGTTTTGCGACGGTTCAAAAAGAAAACGTTTTGGACTTAATTTCAGGCAGTATTAAAATCATCCCAATTATCGATGTACAACATCCTTAAAGTTTTCCACACTATTTTTTTCCATAAACGTTGTTTCCACGGCTTTTGGATTATGAACTTGCAGACTAAACGTTTTTAGGCTATCATCGTCTTTAGATTACCGATGTTTTTTGGTCATCGACTGTTTTTGGCCATCGACGTTTCTAGTAATCGACGATTTTTGATTACCAACGCTCTTTATTATCGACGTTTTGGATCAACTACGTTTTAGATCATCAACGTTTTTGGTCATCTGCTTTTGTGGTAAGCGACGTAGTTTGATTATCGACGATTTTTGTCATCGACGTGTTTGGTAATCGACGTTTTTTGGCTATCAACGTTTTTTGGATATCGACGTGTTTTCGCTATCAAAGTTTTTTGGCTATCGACGTTTTTTGGCTATCGAAGTTTTTTGGCAATCGACGTTTTTTGACTATCGACGTTTTTTGACTATCGACGTTTTTTGGCTACCGTTTTTGATTAGCAACGTTTTTGATTATCGGCGTTTTCAAGATCGTCGTTTTTTTGATAATAACTGTATTTTAAGCTACCAACGGTTGTGGATTGCGAATGGTAAAGCTCCAAACGCTTCTTGATCCGCGAACGTTTCCCTGCCGCAAACGTTTCATCGTTAACTGGCAGAAACCTTCGGATCGTGGACGTGTTTCGGCTCTAAGCGAGGTTTTGGCTCTGAGCGTGCTTCTTATTTGATTAATGTATGTCATATCCAATTTTGAAAAAGAAATTGGCTGCAGCACTAAGAGGAATTATTCGAAAATCAATGTGTAGTTGTCTCAAGTTTCGTAGTTTGAATTTCAGGGTCGTTAGTTAGTGTAGAACTGCCGCGCTCTGCAAAGGCGACGCTTCAATTAGCTGTTCGTGCGCCCCTCAGGCCCTGAAACCTCAGTGTCGTTTTTGAGCCAATCTCGATGTTACAAAAAATCACAAAAAAAACAAATGTTATTGAATATTTTCAATGTGAAATATCGATGTGAATGTTAGTAGTAAAGGCCTTTTAAGAACCGAACCGAACCGAAAAGAACCAAACCGAACCGACAAAACAAAGTACTTGCGTCAACACTAAACTTACTGGGCTAAGTTAAAATAACGATCAACCTCCTTCACATACTAAGTATACACGCACATATATATTTTTAAATAGCATCATTCTCATACAAATCCATTTTTATTGTAGATATAATGAAAAGAAAATTACTTTAACATTTTTATTACCACTAGCGCAAAGTTACCTAAGTTATATATATTTAAATAATATTTAACGAGAAATGAAAAACTAATTTTTAAGGTTATTTTAAATTTGCTTTAAATTTATATTTAAGTTCTTTTATGTTTTTATGCGTAAATTAATTAATAATCCAACCTAGTTTGAATAAATCATAGAACTTGTTAGAATTTTTCTTAGCGATAAATGTATACAAATATTTTAATTAAACACTAAAAGGCCATAAATTGATGTAAACTTATATAGTTGTATTATTGTGCCTTTGACCTCATCCTTTCGTTTCTAGATCCACTATCTCTATCCATCTCATTTTCTCTTTAGTTGGAAATCAAAACTCAAAAATTTGCTGTAAAATAATAAAATTAAAGACCCTAAAAAATTACGAAACCGTTCCTGTTATTAAAATAATCATTGTGTTAATCAACAGATTCAATATTTTAGGATGGAAAATACGTTGAATATCATCCTAGTGCTGACATTTTTAATTAACTGTAAATAAAAGCAATAGCGGACTAATCGCTGGCGCAGTCCAACCTCATCCATTGTAGTTTCTAAAGCAGTCGCTTGCTCAAAGATGAATCAACTTTGTAGTGTTTCTCAAGCAAAAAGAAAATAATAGTAAAGTAGGTAGTTAGGAATAGCCCGAACAAATGTTTTAATTAATTAAGGATCATTATAGAAATGCTCATTTACAGAGATAAGAAAATTGGGGCGTTTACTGTTTATTATAATGTCAGCTAATAGTGATGCGATAATTTTATAGTGATACCGATGTGACAAATATCGTTGATGCAAATAAAAGGGTGATATTTTAATTGTCAGGAATTAAAATTGATTAATTTTATATTACCGTTTTCCTTCCCACATAGATATGATATATGTGCTACAGACGAGCTAGAAAGAAGTATGATTTTATAAGCAACATTGCTTCTGGTGCCCAGAAACAATTGTAGTGATCCGCTAATCTTTGTATTTTGACAAACTCACAAGACTTGGCACTGGGTGTTTAATTAAATTCTGCAAAAGTTCACATTGCAAAAGAAGAACTGTGTAGTCACAGTGGAATATTGATTTGATAAGCTGGTGGTACTTTAGTTTGACACTTGTTTAAATGGGCCCCTTCAAATGAAATATGCAACTAAGGTAAATATCTATGACAGCTTAAACTTTCGATTAATTCGCATATATTGGGGAAGGAGTGAGGATTGGTTTGTACAGTCGACAAAGTTTTAATCGATCATGAGCGAAAATCACTTCATGGGTCAGTAGCAACTGCAGTTCACGCAACCCTCAACACAGCAACGTGTTTTAATTGGCATATCCTCAACTACGTTTAAGCAATATCGAGACTGTGGTCCTTTCATTTATTTATAAAAATTCCATAACGATTCGTCACGCTTCAAAACAAAGATAGTGAAATTAAAGATTGTTCGTCGAAATACTAGTAGTGGATAGTGACGTTCCAGGAAGAGAGATCCGTTGACATAAGAAGAACCAATTGAAGTGTGCGAGCGATGTCAGTGTTGTTTTCCCGACATATGCCAAAGTGACGTCTCTAAACAGTCGAAGACTGCAATATGTTGATGTGGTATATCAAGTCGCTTTAATTTTCCTTACTGTCAAATAAAAACGACGTAAGTAGAGTTAGTGAGGTAGAGTTAGGTTAAGAAACGACCTTTTGAACTGGTGACACATTTTCAGATACCAAGATGAACAACACTTGTCAGTCCATAAGGCATATCAACACCTTCATACCGGACGTTTACGAAGGCATCCCCCAGACTCTCGTCCTCAATTTCATAGTCTGGTGCCTCCTTTTGATCCTCTTCGCGATCCTCCGTAACAGAGCTTGGGATTACGGTCGGCTGGCTTTGGTGCAAAACGAAAAATGGACACAGCTCTTCTACAAAAGCACCGAGGAAGCCCTGGCCGTGGAAGAATCCAACACGGATACTTCCCTGGCATCCGACAGCGGCTGCCTATGGCTGCCCAACATTTTCAGGATCAACAAAAACAAACTGTTTGAACGATGCGGCCCAGACGCGGCCAATTACCTCTCCTTCCAGCGACATTTGATCGTCCTGATGGCGATCATCACGGTCTTCTCCATGTGCGTAATCCTCCCCATTAACTTCCAGGGCGACTTACAAGGAAGCATCTCCATGTTTGGCCACACGACCATTAGCAACCTACCTCCGGACTCCAAATATCTATGGATCCACGTAATAGCTTCGTTCTGCTTCGTCCCGCTGACGATACTAATCATGCGTCGGTGCTCCAGCCGCATCCCGGGCGTCACCCTCATATCCTCCAGGACGGTCATGATAACCCACATTTCCCATGCGCACAGGAACCCAGAGGAAATCCGGAACTACCTGGGGGTTCGGTACCCAACCATCGAGATCAAAGAGATCCAAATGGGGTACAAAATAAAGAACTTGATGAAAGTAGAGAAAGAGCGTGCGAATGCCCACGAGGCCAAAATGTACTGCATCAACAAACAGAAATTCGACTTGCTAGTGCAACCATATGGGTGCATAGTATGCTGCTCCTGGAAGACGGAAAACGCTTTGCAATATTACACGGCCGAAGAAGACCGCCTCACCGAGTTGGTAGTCGCCGAACGAAACAAAGCGTTCAGGAGCCCGCTGGGCATCGCCTTCGTTACCGTAGGCTCCGAGGAAGCCGCCCGCTACATGATCGAAACCTTCCAACCGGGCATTTTGCGAAATTGGAACATCACGAAGGCACCTTCGCCTTCTGACATCAACTGGGAGAATTTGGAAATTTCGACTAGGCACTGGTACTTCAAGGCTTGCGCCATCAACGTCATCTTATTCCTAGTGCTCTTTTTCCTGACGACGCCGGCCATTATCGTCAACCTTTTCTTCACTTACACATCGACCATAGAAAAAATAGGAAAGCTAAGCCCCATCATCTCGGAATTCCTCCCGATCCTGCTGCTGTTAACAATGGCGGCGCTTTTGCCCGTTATAGTCGCCTACTCGGACCAGTGGATGTCGTATTGGACGAAATCCAAGCAGAACAATGCGACAATGCACAAAACGTTCTTTCTTTTGCTGTTCATGGTCCTCATCCTGCCCTCTCTGGGCCTGACGAGCTTGGAAGGTCTCCTCTTGTCGTCGGCCAAGAACATAACCATCCAAAGAGAGTGCATCTTCCTAGCGGACAAGGGCGCTTTCTTCGTCAATTACGTGATAACTTCCGCTTTGATTGGAACGGCCCTGGAGCTGCTTCGCTTCCCGGAACTCGCCATGTACTTATGGCGGCTGCTCCTCATCAAATCCGAGGCCGAAAAAGTGTCCGTTCGAAAAGAAATCCTGTCGGTCTTCCCGTTCGGCGTTCATTACACCTGGACGCTGGTGATCTTCACGATAAGCACGACGTACAGCCTGACTTGCCCGCTAATAACCCCGGCGGGGCTCCTCTACCTTTGCCTTAAACATTTAGTCGATAAGCACAACATCTACTACGTGTACCGCCCGATCGTCATGATAGGAGAAGGGGGCCAGATTCACGCCCGTGCGGTCAAAATGGTCAGAGTCTCCATAATATTGCTCCAGTTAGTCCTGGCGGCATTTTCAACCCTCAGAGGTGGGCTGACTGACGCGAAAACTGACATCATTTTGATAGGGGCGTTTGCGACCTTCTCTTGCTTCTTTTTCTTGAGTCCTTTTCCGACCTGCAACCCGAGGCACTCGAGCGCCCCTAAATACCAAGAAACTGGGGAGCAGTACATAGCGCCGGTTTTAGTAAGCGCACAAAACCTTCCCGATGGCGGTGACAACATGGTGGTGGCACAACCCGACTACGGATCATCTAGTATTAACGAATTTGGATCCAGGATCATCGCTAGCTCTAACTCTAGCGTTGCATAAACAAAAGAAACTTAACTAACCTTCCTTCAATTTGGCTTGGCTGTGAGTGTCGAGTGCTCCTTGGACTATGCAACGTGGCAGAAACACGCCAGCCCGCGATTGTCATTTGTCGAGTTGTGTAGCTTCAGGGTGCACCCTGTACGTTACTAGTGATAATTAAATAATTCCCTCGATAGCACATCAAGAATACCGCAACAAGATGCGGATACTTATTTATTACTTGATTTATTGATCCCTGTGAAGACTAACCAAAGTAATTCTCCCCATACTTTACCTTAATTAATTTAATTTAAAATGAATCGCACTCAATTTGTGCTGATAGCGACCGTTCCGCTTTATTTATTACGTATTTTATAGTTTAAGCAATTTTAGATAATTTTAGTAACGGTTTTCAGGTGCTGTTAATTTTTGCAATTAAACAATTTCTTCGGTTTGTCAGTATTTTGGTTGTTTTAAGGGATTACTGGACGGGCAAATGACCTGGCAGGATGAACACTCGGATGACTTGATCGACTGGTCGAGCCCTTGGAGAAAAATGCCTTAGCTCAATAATGACAAAAGATGCTTGTTCCTGATTTATTAATCTATGAGATATATCTAACCAGATCGTATATTAAATGACGTTTTTCTTTTATACCTGTATATTAAATGAAATTATGAATCTAATCTGTACCTAATTGTGATTAATTTGTAATGGAGACTATTATATATTTAATGATTTATGTACCTACTTCTGTTATGAATTTATTTTATATCGTGAAATAAACTATCCAGTATTTTATATTTATTTCATTTAAATCGACTTCTGTGGGTCAAAATACGTACGCGCACAGCCAAATATATATTATTGCCAAAACCATTGTTTTTACATGCTTGGCTAGTTCTGTTTTATTTGGTTTTGTGTTGGTGTCAGATTTACGTTCATTAAACCTTGCTCTCAAAGGTCCTAAACAATTTTACATTTTTTTTATTTACTACATTGTCATCAAAATTAATTCCATGTCGCACTAAAATTCTCACTTATTATTTTTTTGACTTGTCTCGAAGGGGTCTAAAAAAATGAAGAAAATTAATTTTTATTGCTGAACTGACGGCTGATTATCTTTGTTTTATATTATTGCCAAAACCATTGTTTTTACGTGCTTGGCTAGTTCTGTTTTATTTGGTTTTGGGTTGGTGTCAGATTTACATCCATTAAACCTTGCTCTCAAAGGTCCTAAACAATTTTACATTTTTTTTATTTACTACATTGTCATCAAAATTAATTCCATGTCGCACTAAAATTCTCACTTAATATTTTTTTGACTTGTCTCGACGGGGTCTAGAAAAAAATGAAGAAAATTAATTTTTATTGCTGGACTGACGGCTGATTATCTTTGTTTTATATTATAGCCAAAACCATTGTTTTTACATGCTTGGCTAGTTCTGTTTTATTTGGTTTTGTATTGGTGTCAGATTTACGTTCATTAAACCTTGCTCTCAAAGGTCCTAAGCAATTTTACATTTTTTTTATTTACTACATTGTCATCAAAATTAATTCCATGTCGCACTAAAATTCTCACTTATTATTTTTTTGACTTGTCTCGACGGGGTCTAGAAAAAAATGAAGAAAATTAATTTTTATTGCTGAACTGACGGCTGATTATCTTTGCTTTATATTGTTGCCAAAACCATTGTTTTTACATGCTTGGCTAGTTCTCTTTTATTTGGTTTTGTGTTGGTGTCAGATTTACGTTCATTAAACCTTGCTCTCAAAGGTCCTAAACAATTTTGCATTTTTTTTATTTACTACATTGTCATCAAAATTAATTCTATGTCGCACTAAAATTCTCACTTAATATTTTTTTGACTTGTCTCGACGGGGTCTACAAAAAAATGAAGGAAATTAATTTTTATTGCTGAACTGACGGCTGATTATCTTTGTTTTAGAAGTTTTTTTCTATTTTTCTTGTGATGTTCTGTTAATATTTTTATATACATATATCCTCTTTTCGTTGAATAAACGAAAATTCTTTACAGAACATAAATAACAAACTCAAATCAATAAAGCAAGACTTTCACTAAAATATACAAATATAAAAAGGAAGGAAACTAGAACAAATTCTGGAAAAAATAAGAAATTATGAATTTGGCCATTTAATATTTATTCATATGATTCTTGAAATATTGAAACTTGCAAGTTTCATCCATATATTTGGTTTTCATTCTTTGTTTCTCTTTTGTACATACCAGACATCATTCAGAAGAATTATTCTTCTTGTCTGGTCAAGGAATGTATTGTAGTGAATCTGCCCATCACTTCTGGGAACTAAATGCAGCCTTGTGTTTCCAGGAATTTAACTATAATAAATCCTGTTAATATCGACAAGGAAATGTCACTCGTTGTCACCCCTTAGTGATATTTATGGGTTCAGTATCAACATATGCAACGTTCCAGGAGTGGCCAGTTTAAAGAAGTCATTGCAAGAGTCCTGACAACGTTCGCCGTCGGACCTGTTAACTCTCCTAATCCTGGAAATAATCGTAAGTGGACTAAAAACCGCCACTGGGCAAAAATCAGAGAAGCATTCCTTTATAAGAAGATTTGAGACAGACAGCAGGGTAGACTCGGTTCGACTCTCTGACCGAGGAGGTCAATCGAGCTGATGTCAAACATAAATAATTAAATATAAATAGCTGCAAATATTATACATAGGTAGCACTGTTGGTACTACTCAGGATTAATTGGTTCAATCTGTTGTTTATGTTTCTATTTTTAAGAATATTCCTAATCGAATTTCTTGGCACTATATGGACTGCTTCATCAAAATCGATGCTGATTGCTGTGTATATCGTTTTATTCATGACCTTTGCTCTTTCTGTCAGTTTCATCGTAAATTCTCGTATTGGTTTGTGTTAAAACACAAATAAATCCCCTTTCTTAAATATGGGTAAGATTCTATTTTCGCCCATGGCTTTAATATATAATTCCGTAAGTATTTTCAGCCTAATCATACCCAAATTTTATGGCATTCCTCCAGTCATTTGGTCGTGACCAACCGTTTTCTCTTTACTCAGTTTTAATTGCATTCACCACCTCGGCAATACCAATTTTATGTTCTCAGAATCACTCTTGTTCTTCTAAGAGATCTAAGTGGCCATTAGACACTGCAGAACGACTTCTCAAAGCAAGATTTCCACTATAGCTTCTTATGACCGGGCAAGAAGCGAGAACCAAGCAAATAATTAAACTGATACCCTGTATAACAAGTAGTAAATTAATTAAAATGTCTAATAAATAACTGCAATGATGCTGAACTTTGGTATGACGCAGCTGCAAAATTCCAATTTAATTCCTCGGTTCAAAGTGATACTTAAGATTCAATATCGGTTCAGGTGAAGTCACACTTGAGGCCATTGAAACGAAGCAAATGTCAATGTTGATTGTAAGTTTTGCTGTAAGGCAGACCAAACGGCATTAACTGCGCTAGATCCAAATGAATTCAATGGTACTCAAAATACAGATCCATCAAAGCATCCAGAATGGTTTTTTTTGTCCACGGTTAATCAAAGTTGAAGCAATCAATTTTTTGGATTTATTTTATGTAAAAATCACAGATGTAGCGTATATATAGAAATAAATAATAACATAGAGAGTGCTTAAAAAACTAATGGGTAGCTTTAGACATCATAGACTCGACCCGGTTGGCTGTCTCCCTGACGACATCAGAAAACTCCGGGAGCTCCGGTAAGTCTATGGTGATATGAGCAGACAGGCGCTTGTAAACGGAATTGTTATCAGGCTTCTTCTTGCGTGATTCCTCATATTTCAGCTGCTGTTTATGGAAAATGGCATTCTTGAGATTGTCTTGGATATTTTTGAAACTGTCTTCTGCTTTGTCCATTGCTTTTAAGGCTCTAGAATAAACGGTTTTGAAGTTAGAGCCCAATTGAAACTAACAGTTATTAAAATTTTGCCTATTTTTCTTGAAACCAAAAAATAATAAAGTGGGTATTTAATTAAGGAACGAAATTTACCCAACAGCATATTCAATGTCGTAGCAGCGGCCTTGCAACTCCTGGTGCAGCTTGTCGACGTCCACCCGTCGATCTACCATTGGATTCAACGCCTTCCTGACGTGCTCCTGCAAGCGATAGAAGGCTAAGGAAGGCTCGTTGGCAACAATATGCATGTTCTCAGAAATCCTTTCAGTAGCTGCAAGAAGCAAAAATTGCTGAATTAACTGGATTTGATGAATTCTTGGTGATTTTCTTACCTTTCTTCACTTTCAACTCCAAATCGGGATCTGACATATCTGCAGCTATCGACAGGTACGTCAAACTTTATTAATTCATTTAATTTGTTTAGCCTGGCAATTATTGTTCGACAGTTGTTGAAAATTTAGGTTAGGTTCTAAATTGGTTTCCCTTGCGCTGCTTTGCCCCATCTAGTGTCAATAAATAAAGTGCGGGAAGTTCAAATTTAACCTACTGTTCACGATGCGCCAGGGCTTTAAACAATTTGAAAATGTGGCGGTTTTTGCCACAATTTGTGATTTTGGGGCACGCTAGTGCTGCATAGGCTATTCACAACTTTGCAATGAAGAGACTAATATTTCAAATCCACACTAAAGCTGCTGAAGTCAGCCTCGAGGAGAAACGTCGCCTGATTTAAGTGGCAAAAGTCTGAATAAATTTATAAAAAAATCTAGAGCTTTGGTTTTTGGCACTTAGTGTATTTTCCGATTATTTTCAATCTACTGAAGTTTTAGTGGTGATATTTGCTGTGAATATTAAAAAAAACTGTAATTTTTATAGTGAGAGTGTAATTCTTGTAAAAAAACCATATTTATTATATATATCCGCTTTTTCCAAACATTACGAATTCGTTACGTTCGTCTTTTGTATGACTGTTGTGAATTCTTGGCTAATTTATCGTAGAGACTGCGAGAATCTTCAGATACCGAAAAACAAGATCCAAAGTCTGCAAGAATTTAAAATCATCTTTGTATCACAAAAGAAAAAAATTGTTTTGTTCAATTTCACACTAACTAAAATAATAAATTAATAAATTTTGCATTATGTTTTATAAATAAAATAAGTTTTTTATTGAATAAGAAAATAATATAAAAATGAAGGTGCATTTTTTATTCTTGCATTATGGACCTATGGACGAATGTGACAATTAAGTTACATTTAAAAAAAATGCAAATTATATATTTTTTTAATATACTTTGGTTGTTAATAACTAAGAAAGTAAAAAATTAAAAAAAAATATTTTTTTTTTCAAAAATTTAAAATTCAGGCGTTATAGGGTTAAGTGGCAGGAGCCTAAATAAATTCTAAAAAATCTTGAGCTTTGCTATAGCGCTGGATGGATCTCTATCGGTTTTGTAATGAAGAGATGAACATTTCAAATCCACACTGAAACTGCTGGGATCAAAATTAAGACAGTCAGACTCGAGGGAGACGTCGCCTGATTTAAGTGTCAGGAGCCTAAATAAATTCTAAAAAATCTTGCGCTTTGCTATAGAGCTGGATGGGTCTCTCTCAGCCTTGTAATGAAGAGATAAACATATCAAATCGACACTGAAGCTGAGGGGATCAAAATTAAGAAAGTCAGACTCGAGGGAGATGTCGCCTGATTTAAGTGGCAAGAGCCTAAAGAAATTTATAAAAAATCTAGAGCTTTGCTAGAGAGCTGGAAGGATCTCTCTCAGTTTTCTATTGTAGAAATAAACATTTCAGATCCACACTGAAGCTGCTGGGATCAAAATTAAGAAAGTCAGACTCGATGGAGACTTCGCCTGATTTGGATTTAAGTGACAGCGGACTAAATAAATTAAAAAAAAGATATGTGGCTCTGCTGTAGACTTGGATGGGTTTCTCACAATTTTGTAATGAAAAAATGAACATTTTGCAACCACATTGAAGCATTGAAAAATTTAGAAAACGAGATACAACAAAGAAGTCGACTGATTTTTGATTATAGGACATTTATAAAAAGTCTGGAGATCTGCTAGAGAGCTAGAAGAGTTTCGCTCAACTTTGCAATGAAAAGATGAGAATTCTGAAACCACATTCTAGTAGCTAATTTCGAAATTATCAGAAATTTCCAGAAGTTTTAGCGCCGTCTAGCTGAACTCCCAGGAAGGATAGGTTGATGTGCTTTGAAAATCAATCTGCGTTCAAAATACAGCAACAAATCGTGTTAAAATGATGGTGTAGATAATTAAGAAGAAAGACATTTTAAATATTCTGTTCCTATGAAGATTAAGTTGGTGTACTTACAATTGTCAGCTCATAAATTGATAATGAGTCTAGTTTAATAAGTATATGGTGGATGAATAACGAATAATCATCTTTCTGACGAAAATTCAGACAAGATCATGAACATGAATGCTAATGTCCGAAGAGGCGCCCTCTTGGTTTTCGCTTGAAGACCAGTTGGGGCTTGGCCACGCGTTACAGATTGCTTTACATTCGATTTAGTTGGACTGACGCTAGAACTTTTTATTTCCTCCGCACGTTACAGTCTACTGTAAACTGCCATCTTACGTCGCCCTCTGTTACCGTTTCGATGTATTTTAATAACCGTGTTGAATTGCTTGAATTAACAACTTTTTCCCTAACAGCCTGCAGAGAGGAACATTAGCGATAAAATAGATGCAAGAGTCAGAATCTTCTTTCAGTTCATCATTTCTTGAAATTCGAAATTCGTTTGACAGTTGCACGGAAGCCAAAATATCTAAAAAACCGCGATTTACGAAATTAGAAGATAAATGATCGTTTCGAATAGTTGGCCGAGAAATGGAGATGCCTGAGCCACAGACACATCGAAGTACTGATGAGGATTGAAGACAGAAGGCAGAAACGTTCCAAACCGCAGCGGAATGGAAAATTTAGAAGATAAATCGCGTGTTAGGAAGCTTTGTCGTGAGTTTTTTGCCAAATTTTCTCGCGTGATACCGGATATTGAAACAAATGTCTGGGACGACCATCAGGAATAAATTTCTACAGAGCTCCAGCACCATAGGAGGTTTCAGAAAAATTTAGAACGAAGACAAATCCAATTCTTCGAGAAATTTTTGGTTTGGAAGACGATGCGTAGTTGTAGAAGAACAACCAAGAGCTTTGGCACAACAAACCCAAACTAAAGAGCTTCAAAAAGCGATTCCTATCATTTCTACCAATTATACCAAAAATATCCAATCCCCTAAATTGTCCAGAAATAACGCCTTTCGAGAAATATCCAAGTCCTCGGGAATCTTCATTGAAAATCGCAAAATGGTCTGGTCTTATTGAAGAGAGAGCTTTCTAAATCGAAGCAAAGCCCAAAGATTTCCAAAAATTCTAGAATAAAGCAAGACCATGAACGCTTATGAATTGTTCTGATATTTGAGTTTCTCGCGTGATACCGGATGTTGAACCAAACTTCTTGGACGACCATCCGGAATAAATTTCTACAGAGCTCCAGCACCATAGGATGTTTCAGAAAAATTTAGAACAAAGACAAATCCAATTCTTCGAGAAATTTTTGGTTTGGAAGACGATGTGTAGTTGTGAGAGAACAACCAAGAGTTTTGGCACAATAAACCCAAACTAAAGAGCTTCAAAAGACGATTCCTATCATTTTTACCAATTCTACCAAAAATGTCCAATCCCCTAAATTGTCTAGAAATAAACCCTTTCGAGATATATCCAAGTCCTCAAGAATCTTCATAGAAAATCGCAAAATGGTCTGATTTTATTGAAGAGAGAGCTTTCTAAATCGAAGCAAAGCCCAAAGATTTCCAAAAATTCTAGAATAAAGCAAGACCATGAACGCTTATGAATTGTTCTGATATTTGAGTTTCTCGCCTGATACCTGAGGTTCAAACAAATGTCTTGGGCGACCATCAGGATTAAATTTCTACACAGCTCCAGCGCCATATGAGGTTTCAGAAAAATTTAGAACGAAAACAAATCCAATTTCTCAAGAAATTTTTGGTTTGGAAGACAATGTGTAGTTGCGAGAGAACAACCAAGAGTTTTGGAACAACAAATCCAAACTAAAGAGCTTCAAAAAGCGATTCCTATCATTTCTACCAACTATATTAAATATGTCCAATACCCTAAATCGTCCAGAAATAAGGCCTTTCGAGAAATATCCAAATCCTCGGGAATCTTCATTGAAAATCGCAAAATGGTCTGGTCTTATTGAAGAGAGAGCTTTCTAAATCGAAGCAAAGCCCAAAGATTTCCAAAAATTCTAGAATAAAGCAAGACAATGAACGCTTATGAATTATTCTGATATTTGGTTTCACGCGTAATACCGGATGTTGAAACAAACGTCTTGGACGACCATCCGGATTAATTTTTACAGAGCTCCAGCACCATAGGAGGTTTCAGAAAAATTTAGAACGAAGACAAATCCAATTCTTCGACTAATTTTTGGTTTGGAAGACGATGTGTAGTTGTGAGAGAACAACCAAGAGTTTTGTCCCAACAAATCCAAACTAAAGAGCTTCAACAAGCGATTCCTATAATTTCTACCAACTATACCAAAAATGTCCAATCCCCTAAATTGTCCAGAAATAACGCGTTTCGAGAAATATCCAAGTCCTCGGAGATCTTCATTGAAAATCGCAAAATGGTCTATTTTTAATGAAGAGAGAGTTTTCTAAATCGAAGCAAGGCCCCGAGATTTTCGAAATTCTAGAATAAAGCAAGAAAATGAGCGCTTATGAATTTTTCCGATATTTGAGTTAATGGGCTATAGAGTGTTGAATTTAAAGACATTTGAGATTTATTTGATATAATACTTGTCTTAGATGTTGAAATGTTATCGCTTTAATCGGCCGTTGCAGCCCCACTATGGAGTATGGACAATTTGAAGGTATATTTGGTTGCCTAAGCTGCGTACATTTCATCTTCCGTTGCTTACATTAAAGGTGATCCTACGCTGTCTTGCATATTTAGTTGCCTATATGTGAGTAGTTATTAGATTCAAATTGGGTCTCAGACTTAGGAAGGTAATACACGCGTACCTCGTTTTGCAGGTTCGTGATTGGACACTTCGCAGACACGGTAAACGAGTAAACAGTCAGATTCAAAAATCATGGATGCCATAGGAACAAAAACTGGCTCTCTGGTTTCTAAATGAAGAGACCGTTTTCCGAAAATACAGTTAACAATTGGTAAATGGATAGTAAATGTTTTCTGAAACGATCACCTCCAAATCCGTTGGCGCTATGGATGAGAAAATCAAAATTGAGAGTCTTCTCTAAAATTAAAGAAATCTGGTTTTGTCCTTTTCCAAAAATTCAATCCGGAAAGTCGGTTGGGCCTCACATCTGTGTTTATATCGGTGAACTCATTCGTCTATTTTCAAACTAAAGTTTTGAGAACTGTGAGAATCTTTAGTAAAATGACCATTTAAAAAGTTAGTCGTTGCACTGAGAGCAAATTTTTATTGCAGCTACAGGGCTGGGTTGCCGCTCATATGGGCGGATTTGTGTACACTTAGTTGGAATCTTCTGCTGCAGGATGACCCACGTTGCCATGTTGGTGTCTGCAAAGAAAGATTTGTCTGTTTGTGTCGTCGTGGCGTGGCCGTTCAAGTTGCTCGCACGCGCTTTTCAAAGGAAAGGAAGGAAGCACCTCGCGAGGGTTGCAAGATATAATTATGCACGTGTGATGCAATGCATGACGACTTCCTCTACTTGCGTCTGGGAGATAAGATTACACCATACTTAATTCAACAATAAACACGCGCTAGAATTGGAATACACCCGAATATGCACGCAAGTGCTTTCGTCTTCAAGAGTATCAATTGGGCGGGCGGACCATTCGATTCATGCAATCTCTCTGGCTCAAACCAGACCGAATTGCGATTTTCAATGAAGTTTCTTGAGGACTTGGGTATCTCCATACTGCTCGTTTTGTCAATATACAGCGCTCAAGGGTTTTTTTAAATTTTGGTTTCGTTTCCACGAATTCATTTCATGTAAATCACGGCGCGAACGAAGCACTTGGGCTTGAACAGATGTTTCCGCAGCTGATTGAGCCAACTTCAGTGAATAGGTCGGTCTGACACGGAGCTATCGTACATGGTGCTACTCTTAGCACTGTGCTAGGTGGCCCAGTGGTAATTTGTGTTCCAGCCCTAGTTGCATAATTTTTTTCGGGCTATATTTAGAAATATGCAGGAATTTACATGTGGTCCCTTCGACCGGAATCCGACCGTTGCAGCATCTGGAGGAAACCGCAGTTTTTTACTTTAAAATCCCACCAGTTCGTAACGCCATTAATCGGGTTCCAATCCTTGTTTTCTTCCGGTTCGAGATTTTACCCTAGGTGGTTTGAGTCTTTGGCATGAGTTGTGGGCGAGTGCAGCGCGTTTGCATTAAAAAGAAATCTTGCGTCTTATAAGGATGCTGCCTGTACTTTTTAATCGCACAACGTGTTTTCCCTCACAATTAGCCGCTGCAATAAAGTTTTTGTGATAAATTTCGTACACACTCTCTCGAAGACCAATACTTCTACGTCTTGATTCGTTGCCAATGGTATAGAGTTCATGACTACGTTATCTGAGAATGAAATCCAATTCAGTTGTACTAAGAATCAAAATTTGGGTCGTGTCCAAACCGCCGTACAGAGCCCATGTGCTTATCATATGCCAACAAACAACTTTTTGGCATAAGCTTGCTGATACGAAGAGTTTATATTTTATCATCAAAATATTATTTCGAAATGTAGTTAATACTAAGTTTTAGACGTCTTGAGCAAAACATCCTTTCCCTTCGGGGAAACGGATTGAAATGTGCAGAAGCGATATGCGTGGATGCTTGATGAATGGTGCAAGAATATCCGCGCCCATGTACTGAGTTCCAATGAAGACAATCAAAACATTCTAATGCTGGTTCGTCTACCATCGAGCCAAAGAATGCCAATCCAACCCAAACTAAAGGAAATGTATCACCTATTTTATTAGATATGGATCTGAATCATCAGGAAGTTATTTAAGATTTCATACGAATGGCAAAGACAGATCATGAAGCAGAATTCAAACTCCTCAGAATAAAGTTAGAATCGTCTGGTGGTTGGAGAAACGATTCAAAATGCTACACTGAGGGCAAATTGACTATTACCAAAATGATCGTGGCCAACCAATGCCAATCTTCTTTAAAGATGGCCCATTATCTTTAGCAAATCAAAGAATAAAAGACGAACTAACCTATCTTAATTTGCCAACTATAAGCGTCTGCCTACTAGGCCTTTTCGACGTGTGCAATATTTCAACACCAAGGCTAAATATCTCTTCAAGGAGATCACATTAGTAAAGCCAAAAAATAGTAGAGTTGCGAATAACAAAACACAATACCATTGGTATCAAGAATATGGTCGACCTAAGAATTATGGTTCAGCTAAATCATTCTGCGAAGAGTACAGTTCTACAGAGTGCAAAATCAGTGCCAACGTTCCGCCCAAATGGGTATACTGCAAAGGAGATCACCCTGCAAGCTGTAGGGAAGGCCCACGTCACAAATCGCTTCTTGAGCAACATTTAGCTGCAGGAAGGAGATTACATTGTTGGGTCTTTGAGGAAAGTTATTTCACCATTCCGTCATGTGGATTGGTGGAATACGCATGTGGAATGGTGAAATAACCATGTGAAATGTTGGAACAACTGTGTGGTATGGTAGAATAAACATGTGGAATGATGGAATAAGCATGTGGAATGGTGGAATAACCATGTGGAAAGGTGGAATAACCATGTGGAAAAGTGGAATAGCCATGTGAAATGTTTGAGTAACCATGTTGAATGATGAAACAAGCATGTGGAATGGGGGAATAACCATATGGAATGAAAGAATAACCTTGTGGAATGGTGGAATGACCATATGGAATGGTGGAATAAGTATGTGGAATGGTGGAACAACCATGTGGAATGGTGGAATAAGCATGTGGAATTGTGGAATAAGCATGTGGAAAGGTGGAACAACTTTCCCAAAAGACCCAACAACGTTAGCAACAAATCTTCCGCTGGAGCTTCCACAACAAACCAAACCAACAGCTTTCTATAAAATTTTTTCACAACAATAAAGCAACTGAGCAAACCATTATTACCTTCAATTATTACCTTCCTCTTAATTTACCCGTCATTTCTCGTCAATGGATCTAATAACCATGTGGAATGGTGGAATAACCATGTGAAATGGTGGAATTAGTATGTGGAATGGTGGAATTAGTATGTGGAATGGTGGAATAAGCATGTAGAATGGTGGAATAACCATGTAGAATGGTGAAATAATCATGCGGAATGGTAAAATAATCATGTGGAATGGTGGAATAAGCATGTGAAATGATAGACTAAGCATGTGGAATGGTGTAATAATCTTATGGAATGGTGGAATAACCATGTGGAATGGTGGAACAAACATATGGAATGATGGAATATCCATGTGGAATGGTGGAGTAAGTATGGGAAATGGTGGAATACCTATGTGAAATGATGGAATTAGTATGTGGAATGTTGGAATCACCATGTGGAATTGTGGAATAGTGGAACAACATTCCCAAAAGACCCAATAACGTAAGCAAGAAATCTTTCGCCGGAGCTTTCACAACAAACCAAACCAACAGCCTTCTAGGAAATTTTTTCACAATACTAAAGCACTCGAGCAAGCCATTATTACCTCCAATAAGTACGTTCCTCTTAATTCATGCCTTGTTTCTGGATTACTCATCCACCCCTCAGTAACTACAATCTTTATGAACAAACTCGAGTTGTGATATTGCTACTTCTTATGAAATAGATAAACGAAATTTCTACGCAAGACTAACAAGGAAGTTCCTTGAAGTTATCATTTAGTTAATAGCTCATGAAATTCGGAGAGCGATTCTCAACTACTATTTAAAGGATTGATAACACTTTACAAAACCATGCATTGACTCTTAAGCAGGTTTAGTAATATTAAATCAAAAGAATCAAAAATTAGCATGTTGTTCCTGAATATGGAATTAGAAGATGATCTTGAGTAGCGGATCTATGCCGAGCGAAGCGAGGCACAACTATCGAAGGAAGTAGTTGACGCTCTTATTTGAGAGTAAAGCTCGAGTCGGCTGCGCTGGTGAAATGCGATTGAGAATGATTTAAAATAGCCGAAAGTCAAATCGATGCGGAATAATTCTATTTCTGGTGTTCAATCGATTTAACACATTTTTACATTCCCGTAGTACTATACTAAGTATACTAAAGGGAAGGTATCGGGATCGTGAAAAAATTCGACCTCGGGAGTGCCTCTGAATCCATTTTGACCATTTTTGGCATGTTGTCTGTGTGTGTGTGTATACACGATAGCGTTTACCTACATAGTGTTGAAATTTTTTCAAATAAAGTAGTCTTTAAAATTAAGCTATCGGATTGAAATTTCGTGCACATATTAAATGTCGCAAAAAACTGACAGATACAAATTTTCAACATGATCGGAGCACCGGAAGTGCTATTTTTATAATTTTGAAAATTCCAATTTTAGTAGGTTTTGGAATTAAAAATGTTGCAAAGATGTTACAAAAATGCTAAACATGGAAAATATAGCAATAAGAAATAGTTCCTTGTAAATTTGAAAACCTTAATTAAAGTGTTGAATATAGACACTGAAGTTAGTGTTAATTATGAATATTAAAACTTTGGCTTTTAGTTTTAAAGCAAATGTAAGTGTTTGTAGTTTTATTATTATTACTCGCAGGTAGAATATATGTTGACTCCAGATTTCTCCTGTTCCTTTAAAAGGGTTTTTGGAGGATTATGAAGATTCTGTATTGTAGAGCATGCGACTCTTCGATACTCGCAGCTCTTCTATACTCGCAGCTTTTCTATAAGCGCAGCTCGAAGTAGGCGCAGATCAAAAAAATAATAATAATAAATATTTGTCGGGAGTATATTTATTGTAGCAGAGCATGCGGATGAACCACACGAAAAAGATAAAATACAGCTGGGAGTGATAATTTTTAGCAACTGAATTGATAGCATTATCTGAATAATATGAAACCGTCGCTGCCGATTCGTTTTTTCGCTTGATACGTTATGTAATGTTATGAACGGCCCGCTTTGTTTTGATTTTGTGCAACTGCGGGCAGTTATTTTATTTATATTTAGCAATATTTTGCCGATAAAATGCGCATTAAAACAAGAGGACGTTTTGTAGACGCATGAGGTCGGATTGGGACCAGACAGATGGTGCGTAATCTACAAAGGAAATTTGCTCGTTCAATCTGAATAAACTTGAAATTTGATAAGGATGCCTACTGAAAACGGGGTTTTAGATGCGGGATCCTGGTTGGTATTCCAGGAAACTGTTCGAAGTCGACTTTTGAAACATGCTACGCTCGAGCGACTCGGGATGAAAGTCTTAAGTAGAGTTCGTGATCTGGCTATTCGCCGATCAACCCTGCCTAGCGAGTCTCGTAGTGTTTTGTTTCTGCCGTAATTTGTTTCCACGGGCATCTAATGGAAGTTCTTCTAAGCTAAGCAACCTGTTCGTGCTTTGATAGGCATACATAGAGTAAGTAAGAACTCGTTTTTCAAGATCATAAGAGCAACCTAATTGCCGGAAATGCTCATGTAAGCAAAAGAAAACTTAAATCGTTACTTCACATCGCATTTTTTCTCACATCTCGCAGCCTCGCCGTATCAGACCAGCTGGGTTAGTTTTTTCAGAGGGAATCCATATTTCCCCTACCATTTTAGATATCGGTACGTAGCGTTGTCCATGATGGAAGCGACGTCGCAATTGTCACGATTGTGGATTGAAGATCGCTCCAGCTTTTTTCCAGTCATATTTCCGCGTTCCTGTTGCGAGGCTCGATATAAGTAAATGTAGATATGCAAGGAAAATGCCACTTACGGCGATACGATTTCTAGGAAGTGCACATAAACGTGCTTATTAGAAAAGTATATGCTGATCGTTGAGCAAAATCCCGCGCGATTATTGGAATCCAACGATGGTTAGAATGTTTAAAACATGATTCAATTCATTAGGCATTTGTTTAATTATTCGCGTCCATTCAGAGCCGCAAATCTAGGAGGCTTCGAGGTTGAAGGACACGACCGGACGAAAAATAATTTATTGTTTGTTGAGCATCGGTTTTGTGTCGGGTATTCGAAAATAATATATGATCTACTATTATCCAATAGCAAATAACCATGAACGCCACTGAAATTGATATTCTGGACCGGTGAGGCAGGTTCTAGAAGGGGTAACGACCGTGGCACCATAGATTCCCAACATTTATTTATCGGTTAAAGGAAGTGTGCACGCGTACGTCTGTCCGATATTTATTTTTCCTGGCGGGATTTTCGATATGGAAGGCTTTAAACGCTGGAGATGTTGGAACAAAGGGATCTCGATAAGAAACGTTAAAAAAAAGGAATAAACAATCATAGGGAGGCGGTTCAGCAAGGACAACAGGTTGCTGGGTTCTTTGTTGATGGTGCGGTCGCTGCGAAAGATTCCCATTCCCATTCGCATTCTCCATTATGTAATAAAAACAAGAGGTGAACTAAGTACGTAGTTATTCAGTTGTTACTGTCGATCTCGGTCGGCGTCGAAGCTTTGGCGGGAAAAGCCGGTCAATGTCACCGTAGTTGTCGGTGACTCGCCAATTTCCGATAATCGGATAACGGCTTACTAATTTCGCTTTCGTTCATTTCCAATGCTGCATAACTCGACTGCTGGCCGCGTAAAATACTGAACGCTACATAAATTATGCACAATAATACAAGAGGAAAATACAAATGCGGCGAAAAAATCGTTGCTGAAGTCATTAAAGACACTAGTACTAACTGCTCTTAAACAGTACTTAAATGACCGATCGAGGAGAAACCGAATTAACACCGATTGGCCGAGCCGGGGTTCGGACGGGGCGCTGCCACCAATTGTGCTAATTCAGAAAAGGGGGTAGCGAGGAGCACGTGCCATATGTCTCGGCATAACAAAACGAATTGCACGCATATGCGTGTCTTACATTCGCACCCCTGACTTCTTGAGAAGCTGTTGCACCAGGGTGTCTTAGGGTAAGAAACGGAAAATCGCCAAATCACATCTGCTAAACCTTTAGTGAAGGGCACATCTGCTTGGGATGCAGAAAATAGCAGTTAGTTATATCGCACGTAATTAATTCTTATTATCAATCGAAGCGCCCCTGGAGAAAGTAACAGTTGATCTATGAACATTGTGTAGCCTGGACATCTTTTGTGTGTAGGGAGTAGACCTTTGCCCTAGAATATGTGATGTCCCCATCAAAATACCAGCGATTTGTCCTAGACACCAATTTACAGTATGTGTCTGTTCGATTCACGGGGACACACTTGTTATCTAGCTATGTATGCCTCTTTTAGACTTTCCCCATTTGCTCTATATATTCATGAGGGGTACCCATAAGTAATCGATTGTTTTATTTAGGAAATGTTTTTATTGACTAATTCAGAGCTAACGCTGTGTTCATAACATAATTTTAAGTTTTCCATTTATTCTGTGGGGAAAAATGGAGGACAGACAAAAATCGAGGTCATCGTTAGCTATTCCCTTCAGATATAATTTCCAAGATATTAACGGAAAAAGAGCACCCATTAACTAAAATGCTAGACTACACAAACTGAAAACCAAAGCAACAAAAATTTATGTCTCAGGGCGTCACATCGTTCTTTACCAACATCCGCATCAATTTAGCCACTGAAATAATAAAAAGATGTTGGGACGTCGTCAAAAAATTTACAGACTTAAACATAGAAGAATTTATAGAAGGAGCTCAGCTATGCTTAAACTCTACATATTTCATATTTGGACAAATACTACCAGCAAAGCTTTTGATGCCCCATGGGGTCACCGTTATCGGCTACAATAGGCAATTTAACAATGGACTATCTAGAAGAAGAATGTTTAAACAAACTTCCTTCCAAACCTACTTTCTCCTTCAGATACGTAGATGACATCATACTTACCTACTACCCGAACAAAACCGATGAATTACTAAACACCTTCAACAACTTTCATCCTAAATTATCCTTCACCATGGAAATAGAAACCAACAACAATATTTCATTCCTAGACACACTATTAATACATGAAGACAATAATAAAATTATAACAAACTGGTACCAAAAACCAACACACAGCTGGAGATATATACATTTCGATTCAAACCACCCAATTTCACAAAAGA